>WNWK01053148.1:0-11960 GCA_009830355.1 Cherax destructor
TTTACGGTCTGGAGTCTGTTCTCATAATACAATTTTTTGGACCTTCTTATCAGGCTAGTAAGGATTGATGAGTAGCGTTTGGATTGTTCTCTGGTTATTAGACCCCTTCTATATTGTTTTTCATATTGGTGCCTCTTATTTATGGATTTAAGGATGCTGGGTGTTAGCCAGGGATTGTTAAGTCTCTTAGCTGTGATCTGTTTAGTTTTTTTCGGGCAATGTCTGTTATAGAGGTTATGTGTTTTTTTAAGAAAGTTCTTGATGCATTCATTAGTATCTGAATGTGTTTCCAATTCATTAAGCCAGTCAATGTTCATCATAGCTGATATAAAATTATTAACAGCAGACTCATTATGTAGTCTGAAGGTAACTTTTGCAATTTCTTGGGGCAGAATGCCTAGGTTAGTTATGAGGAAGGTAGGGTAGTGGTCTGTGGTGTTTTCTGTGATTATGCCTGATTTTAGAGGAGATATTGTGTTAGTCCAGATGTGGTCTAGTAACGAGGTACTATTATCGGAGATTCTTGTAAGTTTTGATATTGTTGGTAGTAATAAGCAGTTGCTCATAGTGTTTGTGAATTCACCCACTTAAAGCCCTATTTCTGGCCAATTCCAATGTTTCAGTCCACTAAAATCATAGCTATTTCGCTAGAACCTCATTTCTTCTATCAATTGAATACAAGAAACTGCCTATTTACCAATTTTAACTACCCAAAATAGTGGTCAGAAAATGACAATTTGGCCAATTTCACACGAATTTCAAACGATGCCAATTTCAAAATAGGGTCCAGAATAAACAAGGCAGACATTCCTGGCACTAAAATAACATCTTCTTTGTTCATTAGTCACGTCTCCAGGCCCCTCTTACATTACTTTTGCTTTCCATTTTGAATTTTTATTCTCACAAAAAATAGAAGATTTACTGTTATGTATACAACTGCATCATTGTAAAAATTGTATAAATAATATCAGCGCACTTGTGCAAGAATATTAGACTTGCCAGTTGATGTGTATTGGACGCATGGTGTGATTTGTTTACTCTTGAACATCGGCGAAAATCGAACATTTTTGCTACTTTGAGCTCAATTTCAAGGTACTTGTCATTGTCAAACCAATCAAAATTATCTCCATATTTGTAAGATATCTTCCATTCTATCAAATGAGACCAAGAAAACGAGAATACATCAATAAATACCATACGAAAATAAACTGCAAAATCGCTGTTTTAAACAAAAACGGTCAGTTTTTTTTTTCTCGTTATGCAGTGTGTGGTGCAGGATTTTTTTCATACTGCGCACACTGACCACATAGACCCATTCTTTCACATGTAGGCCTACCAGCCGTTTCCTGCTTAATTTGAAGCTGCTAGAATTTACGCGTACTAGTACAGCACCAACCCCTGCTCATAAAACGTACTAGTACGGCACCAACCCCGAAAGGGTTAAGACTACAAATATTTTAAAGTATGTAATGAATGTACTGTGGCAGTAAAAGACAAAGAAGGGAAGTAACCCCGATAAAGGACTTGGTACCTGAAGTCTTCATGGAAGGGGATTCCCCTTCCTAACACTAGCAACTCCTCCTTCCTCTCTCCTCCTTCCGTCTTCCACACATCAACAACTCTTCAATAAAGGTAAGTGTCAAGTTATTACTGTTTTATACTTCATGTCTCATTTTTCTGTGTAGATACAGTGGACCCTCGGTTAGCGGCCGTTCCTGTTAGCGGCCAATTCAGTTAGCGGCCAATTCGGTTAACGGCCGGTTTTACGGCTCCTGGTTAGCGGCCGTATTGGATGCGTCAACCCGCCGGCTGGGGACGCTTGCGCTTTAGTTTGTTTGTCTCTCTCGGTACGTAAGGAAGCTTCTGCTAATTCATACAAACATTTCGCTTGTTTTCCATTGTTTTTTGACAGTGCAACTGCAAAATAAGTAACCATGGCTCCCAAGAAAGTTCCTAGTAAAGTTCCTGTGGCAAAGAGAGTGAGAAATACCATGGAATTTAAGAGAGAAGTGATTGAGAAATATGAGAGTGGTATGCGGGTGCTGGAACTTGCCAGGATGTTTGGGAAAAACAAATCAACAATTACAACCATCCTGTCAAAGAAAGAACAGATCAAGGAGGCTGATGTTGCCAAAGGAGTAAATGTGCTTACGAAACAAAGGTCACCAATTATGGAACAAATGGAAAAGTTATTATTATTGTGGATTAAAGAAAAACAAATGGTGGGAGACAGTGTAGTGGAGTCTGTTATTTGTGAGAAGGCAAGGCGTTTGCATGAAGATCTTGTGAAGAAAACTCCTGGAACAAGTGCTGCTGGTAGTGACTTTAGGGCGAGCAAAGGCTGGTTTGAGAGATTTAAGAAGCGTAGTGGCATACACAGTGTTGTAAGGCATGGTGAGGCTGCAAGTTCAGACAAACATTCTGCTGAAAAGTTTGTGCAGGAATTTCAGGACTACATAAAGAGTGAAAATCTGAAACCCCAACAAGTGTTTAACTGTGACGAAATAGGCCTGTTTTGGAAGAAAATGCCCAACAGGACCTACATCACGCAGGAGGAAAAGACACTGCGTGGACACAAGCCTATGAAAGATACGTTAACTCTCATGTTGTGTAGCAATGCAAGTGGGGATTTCAAAGTGAAGCCTTTACTCGTGTATCACTCTGAAACTCCCAGAGTGTTCACGAAACACAATGTTCACAAGAAAAGATTGTGTGTGATGTGGAAATCAAGTCAAAATGCATGGGTCACAAGGTCAATTTTCAAAGATTGGGTTGATGATGTGTTTGGCCCAAGTGTGAAAAAATACCTTCAGGATAACAATTTGGGACTCAAGTGCCTCCTGGTATTGGACAATGCTCCTGCACATCCTCCAGACATGGAAGACCAAATGTTTAGTGACTTCAAATTTATAAAAGTGAAGTTCTTGCCTCCTAACACCACTCCTCTTCTCCAGCCCATGGACCAGCAGGTCATTTCTAACTTCAAGAAACTGTACACCAAAGCAGTGTTTCAGAAGTGCTTTGAAATGACCTCAGACACTGAATTGACCCTTAGAGAGTTCTGGAAGATTCACTTCAATATCTACAACTGCATAGGCCTTATAGGTAAGGCTTGGGAGGGAGTGACTACCAGGACTTTGAACTCTGCTTGGAGACCACTGTGGCCAGATTGTGTCCAACAGAGGGATTTTGAAGGATTTGCAGCTGACGACCCTGTGCCTGTTGTGGAAGATATTGTGACAATGGGGAACAGCCTGGGGTTGGAGGTGAGTGGTGAGGATGTGTAAGAGTTGGTGGAGGACCACAGGGTAGAGCTAACAACTGAAGAGCTGCAAGAGCTTTATCTGGAACAGCAACAGACCAGAGCTCAGGAACTTGCTTCACAGGAGGAGGGAGAGAGAGAGGAGGTGCCTTCTTCAGTGATTAAGGAAATGTGTGGAATGTGGAATAGGTTACAAAGTTTTGTTGAAAAACACCATCCTGACCAAGCTGAAACAAGCCATATCTGCAAGATGTTTAGTGACAAAACCTTGTCCCACTTCAGGGAAATGTTAAAGAGGCGCCAGAAACAGAGCACTCTGGACACTTATTTTTCTAGACAAGGTTCTAGTGACTCTCAAGCTGGTTCTAGTGAAGTAACCCCAGAGAGGGACTTGTTACCTGAAGTCCTATTCAAGGGGGATTCCCCTTCCAAAAACTAACTCCTCTCTATTTCCTCCTCCCTATCTTCCAGAAGCCAGCATTAGTCTTCAATAAAGGTATGTAATACTAATTTAATTGTTAAAAAAATTATTTTTTGGTGAATATTTTTGTCTAGAACGGATTAATTGTATTTACATTAATTCTTATGGGGAATATTATTTTGGTTAAAGGCCATTTCGGTTAAAGGCCTAGCTCCTGGAACGGATTACGGCCGCTAACCGCGGGTCCACTGTAAATGTACATTTTATGTAAACAAATAATTTTTTTTTTAAATACTTTTGGGTTTCTGGAACGGATTAATTTGATTTACATTATTTCTTATGGGGAAAATGGTTTTGAAAATAGTCCATTGAATTTCGGCAGACTCTTTGGAATGGATTATGGACGATTTTCAAGGTCCCACTGTATTCCCTTTCCAAGTGATAGTTGTAGCACAGATTGAAGTGTCACTGAAGATAAATCTAATGATGTTGAGGAGCTTGTGACAGAAAGTAATGACCAGGATACCAGAACTACTGATGAAAACCCAGACCATTATCAACCTTCCACCGTCCACCAAAAAAAAGTCAGACAAAGTGACTTATTTGCATGTGGGTGGTGGGGAAGGCAGTGTGGGTGGTGGGGAAGGCAGTGTGGGTGGTGGGGAAGGCAGTGTGGGTGGTGGGGAAGGCAGTGTGGGTGGTGGGGAAGGCAGTGTGGGTGGTGGGGAAGGCAGTGTGGGTGGTGGGGAAGGCAGTGTGGGTGGTGGGGAAGGCAGTGTGAGTGGTGGGGAAGGCAGTGTGGGTGGTGGGGAAGGCAGTGTGGGTGGTGGGGAAGGCAGTGTGGGTGGTGGGGAAGGCAGTGTGGGTAGTGGGGAAGGCAGTGTGGGTGGTGGGGAAGGCAGTGTGGGTGGTGGGGAAGGCAGTGTGGGTGGTGGGGAAGGCAGTGTGGGTGGTGGGGAAGGCAGTGTGGGTGGTGGGGAAGGCAGTGTGGGTGGTGGGGAAGGCAGTGTGGATGGAGGGGAAGGGAGCATGGGTTTGTGTAAACAACATGGCTGGCTGGCTGGCCAGCTGTCTGTCTCTGTCTCATAGATACACAAATACAATTATACATAGTATAAATTACCTAGGATAACCCAAAAAATCCAAAGTGCTATACTGTAGTACTGTGATTGTAAGCATGACTGGCAAATAATACGTATCAGGACTCAGACGTGACGCAGTGACTACTGCGTCGTATGTAATACCTGTTGGTTCACAAGTGGCTCTCTCTGAGACAGAGAGAGAGACAAGCAGAGAGACAGAAAGACAAATAAGCAGAGACAGACAGAGAGCTAGACAGACTGACAGATAGACATGTTTATGTGTAACAGTGAAAACAAATAAAGCCTAGGCAGTGCACACTCATCAAATGTTACTCCACTGCTGACCTGTCAGCAGTGGAGTGACACTGGTCTTACACCATGCTTCAATTATTATTATTATTATTATTATTATTATTATTACAGTGGACCCCTGTTGTTTGTACTGCTCCAAACTCGAACAATTATGTAAGTGTATTTTTGTATGTGCTTTTGTAAGTGTATTTTTGGGGGTCTAAAAGGACTAATCTAATTTACATTATTCCTTATAGGAACAAATTCGTTTGGTAATGGCACTTGAACAGCATTCTGGAACGAATTAATTACGAACACCGGGGGTCCACTGTATTATATACTCCCGTGTATCCAAAACATTGCTGGGACCTATAAATACTATGTATATATTTCTAGACAATAGTATGTGACTAAAATAGGTGAAAATGTTCACCTGTCAATGTTTGTGCAGTTATTGTGTAGCATACAAGGAGTGTATATTTCCAATACAGTAGACCCACGGTTATCGGCCATAATTCGTTCCAGAATGCTGTTCGAGTGCTGTTACCGAACGAATTTATTCCCATAAGGAATAATGTAAATTAGATTAGTCCATTTAGACCCCTAAAAATATACTTACAAAAGCACTTACAAAAAAACACTTACATAATTGTTCGAGATGGGAGCAGTACGAAATACAGGGGTCCACTGTATATGGCTTATATTGGTCTCACAGGCCATGAAAATTACTTGAAAAAAAATAAAATGTTAAAAAATAAAAGAAAAAGTAGAAAAAAAAAACTATTACCGTGTGACCGGCAGTCGGCGATGTTGCCATAAGCGGCTCACTTTCTGTCAACTTCACTGCTCCATATCTCGTTAAGTATTGATTGCTCTATCATTTCATAAGATTTTTTTGTTTTGTTTTTTAATATTTTTTGACCCTGAGAACGAGATTAGGAGAAGGCCTCTCGACCCTCAAAGGGCTAAATACAACTCTGATGCAATAAGATCACAAAAAACAAGTGATATCACAAAATGCAAAACAACCACTATGAAAAAATAGAGAAATTCCAAGCGCTTTCGTGACTACTCACATAATCAAGGAACTATAAAACACAAAACATAAAAAAAAGGCTTTTAAAGGGGAAAGACTACACCTCACAATCAACTCATAATAACAAAGACCGCACGTCACAGTAGCGTGACAGCACACGACTCTGCGAAGCGCACCTGAAACCCTACCCAACCAAAAGAAATATTCATATTACTTTCAAAACTGCTTTTTATGAAACATGATTCTATTATAAATTCCTGTCGACCATGGACTTGCTTGATACAACTTTCTCAGCCTTACTGTTAACCTTTCATAGTTCCTTGATAATGTGAGAAGTCACGAAAGTGCTTGGAATTTCACTATCTTTTCACAGTGATTGTTGTGCATATTGTGATATTACCTGTTTACTGTGATCTTATTGTACAGTGGACTCCAGAGTATCGTAATTAATCCGTTCCAGGAGCTATTACTTAACACGAAGTTTACGAAATTCGAACCATTATTTCCCATAAGAAATAATGCCTGCTACACTCCCTGCATGCCTGCTACACTCCCTGCATGCCTGCTACACTCCCTGCATGCCTGCTACACTCCCTGCATGCCTGCTACACTCCCTGCATGCCTGCTACACTCCCTGCATGCCTGCTACCTCCTGCATGCCTGCTACACTCCCTGCATGCCTGCTACACTCCCTGCATGCCTGCTACACTCCTGCATGCCTGCTACACTCCCTGCATGCCTGCTACACTCCCTGCATGCCTGCTACACTCCCTGCATGCCTGCTACACTCCCTGCATGCCTGCTACACTCCCTGCATGCCTGCTACACTCCCTGCATGCCTGCTACACTCCCTGCATGCCTGCTACACTCCCTGCATGCCTGCTACACTCCCTGCATGCCTGCTACACTCCCTGCATGCCTGCTACACTCCCTGCATGCCTGCTACACTCCCTGCATCAATGCTAAACTCCCTGCATCAATGCTAAACTCCCTGCATCAATGCTAAACTCCCTGCATCAATGCTAAACTCCCTGCATCAATGCTAAACTCCTGCATCAATGCTAAACTCCCTGCATCAATGCTAAACTCCCTGCATCAATGCTAAACTCCCTGCATCAATGCTAAACTCCCTGCATCAATGCTACACTCCCTGCATCAATGCTACACTCCCTGCATCAATGCTACACTCCCTGCATGCCTGCTACACTCCCTGCATGCCTGCTACACTCCCTGCATGCCTGCTACACTCCCTGCATGAATGCTAAACTCCCTGCATGAATGCTAAACTCCCTGCATCAATGCTAAACTCCCTGCATCAATGCTAAACTCCCTGCATCAATGCTACACTCCCTGCATCAATGCTACACTCCCTGCATGCCTGCTACACTCACTGCATGAATGCTACCACAGAGGTGCCACTAGGAAGCTTCTTTGGACCCATGGTGACTTATTTCACAGTGACAGTCACTAAACCACCAAAAAAGACACCAAATGTATTGTGAATGTTTGAAAGAGGGCGCTGGGTAATGTTCTCTCAATGGTAAACAATGGTTCACTGGCGGGCATCCTGCATTCTGCGCAGGCGCGGAGCAGGCGGACAGGTCTAATACGTTACGAAACACGAGCCAGTTTACGATTCTCGAAATCGAAAAAAGCTTACGAAACACGATGTTTACGAAATAAGAACCTTACGAAACTCGGGGGTCCACTGTATATGTTAATATGTATGATAATTGTAACAACCTAAACTTATGTAAGTGAACTTAAGTGTAAGTGAACTTAAGAGTAAGTGAGCTTAAGTGTAAGTGAACTTAAGTGTAAGTTAACTTAGGAGTAAGTGAACTTAAGTGTAAGTGAACTTAAGTGTAAGTGAACTTAAGTGTAAGTGAACTTAAGTGTAAGTGAACTTAAGTGTAAGTGAACTTAAGTGTAAGTGAACTTAAGTGTAAGTGAACTTAAGTGTAAGTGAACTTAAGAGTAAGTGAACTTAAGTGTAAGTGAACTTAAGTGTAAGTGAACTTAAGAGTAAGTGAACTTAAGTGTAAGTGAACGTAAGTGTAAGTGAACAATGGAAATGAGTCACTGACTTTTTTGTTATCCTGGGTAATATTCACTATGTATCATAAGTGTACTTACGTGTACCTGTGCCTAAATAAACTTACTAACTAAAATTGTGTTACTAAAGTGTCAGTGAACGTAAGTGTAAGTGAACTTAAATAAACTTAGTAAAGTTACTGAGGTCTTGGTAATACTGGTGATCACTTGCATCAGTATTATCATTATTTCCACTGATTTATCACATTGTGACAATAAATAATAATATGAGAGAGTGCTCACTTACCTCACAAATAAGTGTTGCAGTGGTAGTTACTCCAGAGCTTCATATAATGACCAGAATTAAGAAAAAACTTAATAATTTTGAGAATGTTGTTGTTGTTGTTGGTGTTATTCAGGGCCACCACAGGTGACGCTTTATTGAGCCCTAACAACCACCACTAACAAAATATATTGATCAAATCTGCCGGGCAATGAGAAAGATAACAAAGTTTCCTCTAGAAAGAGAAACTGAAACATTAAATTGTCAAGTTAGATGAGGTGGATCCCAGGAGGACTCAACACTGGCAGTGACAAGTGTCTTACTCCCTGAGCAAACACCTCTGTACTCCACAAACCTATGACCTTTAGTTTGAGTTTGATATCTTTATTATGCACCTCATACCCATCCTGTGGGCGGTAGTCAAAAGATTACAGAGGTACATAATGGGTCCAGGGACTGGACCTCAAAGTTTGATAGCTGAGCAAGTTACAAAGGTAATGAACTCAGATGGTCACAATCATGACAAGTTACAAAGGTATTTGCAGATTACAGAGGTATATATAGGGTCCAAGTTATAATAATAATAATAATTGTAGTGGTTGTAGGTTATTGAAAAGCTGAGTAACCATAACAATGTACTCTTCTTCTTCTTCTTCGTTGGGGTTTTATTGGGCCACTGACAGCCTAAGCCGTATCGAGCCCGACCTCTCGATGGCACGAGGAAGATTTGTTGCCCAAGGC
Organism: Cherax destructor; assembly: GCA_009830355.1. Classification (NCBI taxonomy): domain Eukaryota; kingdom Metazoa; phylum Arthropoda; class Malacostraca; order Decapoda; family Parastacidae; genus Cherax; species Cherax destructor. The sequence continues at coordinate 9,151 of WNWK01053148.1, forward strand.
TGGGCGATGAAAGAAAAGGAACAAAAGTTCCTTTGTAAATAGATAGAAACTTGAAAGTTTCCGATTAGGTCCGGTGGACCCCCTTGCCAAGCCCCAGCAAAGCGGGACCCCCACCTGAGTACAGTAACCGGCTTCCCACCAAAGACCGTTAAATAATTTTCCGCAGAGCGGAAAAAATGGAGCTGGCTAAAAGTAAGCCGATGAACAGGTGCCCCTCCTGTAGGGTGCCCGGCGGGCAAAATAGATGAGGACAAGCGTCCCAGAGAGAACGGGGGAAATTTGTCACTGATACTCAGGCGAGAGAGAGACGTCCACACCCGACGAAGGCTGGCGCAGAAGTCAACAATGTACTCTCCAAAGCCGCTCCATAACAACAACAACAATAACAACACAATTATAAATGACTGAACCAAACAAACATAGTATTCAATCCTCCTACTGCTCCCAACCCCTTACATTCCTCCTTTTCTAAATTACATTATATCATCCAACTTATAAATCCAACCTATCTGGAGGTTTGACAACTCTGCTGGAACGCCGGAGTTAGTTTGATATCTTTATTATGCACCCCATACCCATCCTGTGGGCGGTATTCAAAAGATTACAGAGGTACATAATGGGTCCAGGGACTGGACCTCAAAGTTTGATAGCTGAGCAAGTTACAAAGGTAATGAACTCAGATGGTCACAATCATGACAAGTTACAAAGGTATTTGCAGATTACAGAGGTATATATAGGGTCCAGAGACTGGGCCCCAAAGTTTTGATAGCTGAACAAGGTACAATGGTAATTAAGGAACGCCGGAGAATTGGAGGGTTTGCACTGTCCTGAGGTGCCTCCTCTTCTCTCACCCGGCTGGTTCCCTTATCAAACCTCCCAGGAGGTTCTTCCTGTATGCTAACCTGCTCTTTAAGTTTATTACCATTATTATAGCTAAATTTAAATCAAAAGACCTGCAAAAACCCCTCACAGTGATAAACATCTACAGATTACCACAGTCAAACATCCGCCACTTTAGTGAAAAACTAGGAAACCTGATAATCGATTCACGCCTTAACAAAGATCATTTGCTGCTCACAGGAGATTTCAACATAAATCTCCTACATGACCAAGACCCGCAGGTAACTGAATTCACAAACACTATGAGCAACTGCTTATTACTACCAACAATATCAAAACCTACAAGAATCTCTGATAATAGTACCTCACCTCATTACTAGACCACATCTGGACTAACACAATATCTCCTCAAAAATCTGGCATAATCACAGAAAACACCACAGACCACTACCCTACCTTTCTCATAACTAACCTAGGCATTCTGCCCCAAGAAATTGCAAAAGTTACCTTCAGACTACATAATGAGTCTGCTGTTAATAATTTTATATCAGCTATGACGAACATTGACTGGCTTAATGAATTGGAAACACACTCAGATATTAATGAATGCATCAAGAACTTTCTTAAAAAAACACATAACCTCTATAACAGACATTGCCCGAAAAAAACTAAACAGATCACAGCTAAGAGACTTAACAATCCCTGGCTAACACCCTGCATCCTTAAATCCATAAATAAGAGGCACCAATATGAAAAACAATATAGAAGGGGTCTAATAACCAGAGAACAATCCAAACGCTACTCATCAATCCTTACTAGCCTGATAAGAAGGTCCAAAAAATTGTATTATGAGAACAGACTCCAGACCGTAAAAGGTGATATGAAAAAGACCTGGAAAACCCTATCTACAATTCTAGGAAATAAAAAGATATCCACGAACAATACCATCAAATTATCAAAAACAGACGAACCCCTACTCTCACCAATTGAGACAGCAAACAGACTTAATGTTTTCTTCTCCACCATAGAACCGGGAAGAACTAAGAACCAACGGGAAGAACTAAGAGCCATAAATGAAATTGAAAGAAACCCTAAGTATTTCTTTTCCTATGCAAAATCAAAGTCGAGAACAACAACCAGTATTGGGCCCCTACTTAAACCGGATGGGTCCTACACAGATGACAGCAAGGAAATGAGTGAGTTACTTAAATCCCAGTATAACTCAGTCTTTAGCGAGCCACTAACCAGACTGAAAATCGAAAACCTAAATGATTTTTTCATGAGAGTGCCACAGAACTTGACAGACGCATGCCTTTCTGACATCATCACTACGCCAAATGACTTTGAAAAGGCAATAAATGACATGCCCATGCACTCCGCTCCAGGCCCAGACTCATGGAACTCCGTGTTCATCAAGAACTGCAAGAGGCCCCTATCACATGCTTTTAACATCCTATGGAGAGGGAGCATGGACACTGGGATCGTCCGCAGCTACTAAAAACAACAGACATAGCCCGCTCCACAAAGGGGGCAGTAAAGCAATAGCAAAGAACTACAGACCAATTGCGCTAACGTCCCATATCATAAAAATCTTTGAAAGGGTTCTAAGAAGCAAGATCGCCACCCATCTTGATACCCATCAATTGCACAACCCAGGACAGCATGGGTTTAGAGCAGGCCGCTCCTATCAAAATCAAAGTCGAGAACAACAACCAGTATTGGGCCCCTACTTAAACCGGATGGGTCCTACACAGATGACAGCAAGGAAATGAGTGAGTTACTTAAATCCCAGTTTACTCAGTCTTTAGCGAGCCACTAACCCGACTGAAAATCGAAAACCTAAATGATTTTTTTATAGAGTGCCACAGAACTTGACAGACGCATGCCTTTCTGAACATCACTACGCCAAATGACTTTTTAAAAAAGGGAATAAATGACATTCCCATGCACCCGCCCAAAGGGCCCCGACT
>WNWK01053149.1:0-11960 GCA_009830355.1 Cherax destructor
GACTGAAAACCTCAATCAAGGAAAAGACCTTGGGGTGAAAAACCCCAGGCACATCTCCGAGGTGCATCAACCAAATAACTGCTGCAGCTTTGGGGGCCTGGAAACCTAAAAACAGCATTCCATATTTTTAAAAAAAATGTTCAGGACCCTGTACACTTTTACGTTAGGATACTGGAGTATGCAGCACCAGGGGGAACCCCACCAGGCAAGCACTTAAAAATGAGAAAGTGCAAAGGTTTCAACAAGACTAGCCCCGGGAGCAAGGGGGTATGTCCTACGAGGAGAGGAAAAGGGAAAGACCTGACGACACGGGAGGACAGGAGGATAGGGGGACATGTAACAAATATAATTACGCAGAATTGACAAAGTGGACAGGCCAGAATGTTCCAGAGAGGGGACACAACAAAAGGGAACAGTTGGAAGTTAAGACTCAGATGAATCACGGGATGTTGGGAAGTATTTCTTCAGTCACAGAGTGGGGGGGAAAGGGGAAATAGCTTGGGAGGCGATGTGTGGGGGCAGGACCCATACAAGCTTTAATAAGGTATGATGGCTCATGACGCGGGGGGTGCCCCAGTAGCGGCCAGTGAAGAGGGGGGGCCAGGACCCAGCTCGCCCGCAGTCACAACTAGGTGCGTACACACACACACAAAATGAGGGGGCCGGGGCATGTAGGAGGGCTGGAAACACACACTCACCCCACAAAAAATAAAAACAAACACAAACACACCAAAAAGAGGACAAAAAACCTGGGAAGGGGGAAAATCTGATGAAAAGGAAGAATGGGGGAAGAGCTCAGGATACGGATGGAACAAGAGTGGAAAGAAATCTGGAAGAGTTTACCTTAAAATGGAGGATATGATGGATGTAAACAGTACGAAGTGGAAAGCCAAAGCTGCAGGGGCCCAAAAATCCGAGCTTAGAAAGGAGAAAGCTGAGGTAGAAGCTTGGAGTCAGGAGCAGTTTCACAAGTATCCAGTGAAGGACCGAAGTAAAGGAAGGAGATAAAAACCCTTTTAGAGGACAATGATGGGAAGGATGGCGATAGGTCACCTGCAGAGGGACTTCATGTCACAGGTACGGAAATAGTAAGGAAGCAACGATGGCGCCCTTCAATTGGACCAAGAGATGTGGAGGGAAACAACAATAAAAAAAGAGGGAGAGGGCAACTCTAGCTTTGTAGATCGTAGATCGCGTCGCTCGACACCGGGGAGACAAGGAGGGCAGTTTGAGCTATGCAATATATCGGAAACAACTTCATCAACGTGGACACAGCAGTGTTCTCGTCACCCTTGGGAATTTGATCATCCATTTTTTTCTAATTAAAACCAAACCGGAGTAGCAGCCAGCATCTTCCAAAGGTGAAACAACTATTGGCATCTGTACTTCCTCTTTTGGGGTTTGGGGATATACCTGGGAAAGTCCACCAGCGACTACCTCGTCTCACAAAGACTTTCCCCTTATCGTGAATCTTGAGAGCTTTTTGTCACATCCATCAGCATATTGGAAGACCATCTGTCCATTTAAATACTAGCTTGTCCTCATTTGAATGAATTGGGCGGCCCATTTTTGGGGCCATCGGCAAATTTTTTATTCGCTTTTATTCCCACATCTATGTCGTTTATTTGATTGTGAACAAAAAGGGGGCCCCAAAATGCCCCTGTGGAACTCCGCTCGGGCGCTTCCCCCCTCTATTTCTCCAAATTTTTGCAAACCTCTGCTGCCTATTTTTCAACCATGCTCTATCCAGGAAAAAAAATTTTTTCCCCCTATTCCGTGTGCCTTTAAATTTTTCCCCAAATTCTGATGTGGGACTCTATCAAAAGCCTTACTGAAGTCCATATACACAATATCATATTCATTACCATGATCTACCTCTCAAATACCTTAGTGAAAAAGTTATTAAATTTGTAAGGCAGGAACGCCCTTTTGTAAACCGTGCTGAGATTCGTTGATTAATTTATGCTTTTCAAGATGGCTGCGATTGCCTCGGCAATTACTGATTCCATAAATTTTCCCACTATGGAGGTTAGGCTTATTGGTCTATAGTTCGAAGCTAAGGACCTGCTTTGAAAATAGGTATTACATTTGCCATTTTCCACTTATCTGGCACCATGCCAGTTTGCAGTGATATGTTGAAAAGATTAGCCATAGGTTTGCTAAGCTCCTCTTTACATTCCTTTAGAACCCTTGCATACAGTTCATCAGGGCCTGGGGATTTGTTAGGTTTTAATTTATCTATTTGTCTAAGGACCATGCACTTGTGACCCTAATCATGCATAGTTTCCTATATCCTCTTCTACATAATTAATTATTTCTGGAATATCGCTAGTATCTTCCGTGTAAAAACTGAGAGGAAGTAAGGTTAAACATTCTACACATTTCCTTATCACTGTCGGTGAGCTGACCTGAGTAACTTTTGAGTGGGCCTATCTTGTCCCTAATCTTACTTCTGTATACATGAAAAAATCCTTTTGGGTTAGTCTTCGATTCTCTTGCAACTTTAACCTCATAGTATCGTTTTGCTTTTCTTATTCCTTTTTTTCTCTTTAACGGGAATATATTACCCTAATTGCCCCTCCCTCTTTTGATTCCCTTTATATATGCCTCTCTTTTGACCAATGAGATTTTTAATCTTAAATTTTAATCCATTTAGGATCTTTTTTGTTTGATTTTGATTTCCTATTGGAACATAAGCGGGTCTGAAATCCCTAAACCCAGAATAAAAAACGGTTTTCTATATAGTAGTATGGAAAAATAAAAAATTTTTAAGAAAGGATTTTTATTGAAACTTTTTGCCCACCGGGGGCTTTATCGAGTCAAAAAAGATCTGTTTGTGACTCGAAAAAACCACTGCGGGGGGCAAAACCCCTTTAAATTTGGGGATCACATTTTACTCTTGTTTTATTTTTCCATTGTGTCGGTATTTTTACCATTTTTTCCCATATAGTAGTATTTTTATTGATGTCAGTTGGCCCTTTAATTTGTACATGACTTGTAGTAAATAAAAAAATAATTATTATTAAAAGTAGCAGCTACAAATATACACAGCGCAGAGTATTTTATGATTCTACTGATCTCAATTTGGGACCTTTCCCACCAGTGTGTTAGTCCAAAAGTCCCGGTTTCATTTTGGGAGGATCTTTCACTGTAGAGCTGGATCGGGAACATAGATCATTTATCCCCCTTAAAGGGGGCCAATAAAACATTTAAATTATTGGGAACTCTCAAAATTTTTAAACATGCACTCACTGGAGCAGGGGGAGAGATGCATGGTAATATAAAACCGAAAGTAATTGAGGGGGCCCTTTCCCCCCAAAACCCGCACACCCGCCAATATACTGGGAGGGGGGAGGGGATATGGGAGTAAGGGAAATAAACCCAGTGAAAAGCAAGGGTGCGGTGGGCACAGTAGGAAAACAATTTTATCAACGTCCGTGGCCCCAGACTATTCAACATCTTAGAAAAAAATATCAGAAAAACTGCTAGGACAAGGGGGGGAAAAAAAAATTCCTTTTTAGGTTTTCCTTTTTTTTAAAACTGGACAGGTGTCTTTACCAGGTGCCAGATCAACCAGGCTGGGGGATATGTGGCCATCAGGGTGCCAGTAGCAACAGCCTGGGTTTACCAGGCAACACCAGACGAGCTAGGCCCCGGGGCCAAAAATTTCAGAATAGAAAAAATTTCGAAATCATCAAAGGTGATCACAGTCACTAACCCTTGAGTGGATTATTCCATCAGTGTGCAGTCTCAACAAACCACAATAATGCCCAACCCCACCACCAACCCCCCCCTACAACCCCCCCACCCCCCCCTACAACCCCCCCCACCCCTCCCCCAAACCCCCCCACCCCCTCCCCCCCACCCCTCCCAACCCCTCCCCCACTTTAACAATGACTTGTTTTAAATCCCCGACGTCACAGTCCCCCCCTGCTGCCCCGTTTGGGGCTGTTGTCTTGATGTCGTTGCATGAGCTGCTGCCCCCCTTTCCCCCACTGCAGTTGTTGCCGTTTTCTCCCTTGGTTTTTGCTTCCTTTCCGCTGTTCTCGTTGTTTCCCCTTGACCCCGCGTTTTTTGCTGCCCTTCCCCTTGTTTCCGCTTTTCCTCTTCCGTTGTTTCCCCTGCCTCTTCCGTTGTTTTCCCCTGCCTCTTCCGTTGTTTCCGTTTTCCGTTGTTTTGCCGCCCCTTCCCTTGTTTCCGCTGCCTCTTCCGTTGTTTCCCCCCCTCTTCCGTTGCCCTGCCCCTTTCCGTTGTTTCCGCTGCCTCTTCCGTTGTTTCCGCCGCCTCTTCCGGGTTTTTCCCCTGCCCCCCTTCCGTTGTTTCCGCTGCCTCTTCCGTTGTTTCCGCTGCCTCTTCCCTGTTTCCGCTGCCTCTTCCCGTTTCCCCTGCCCTTCCCTGTTTCCGGGTGCCTCTTTCCCTGTTTCCCCTGCCTCTTGCCCTGTTTCCCGCCTTTTTCCCTTTCCCGTTTCCCCCCTGCCCCCTTGCCCCGTTTCCGCTGCCCCTTTCCCTGTTTCCGCTGCCTCTTGCCCCCCCTTTTCCCCTGCCTCTTGCCCTGTTTCCCGCCTTTTGGGCCCCGTTTCCCGCTGCCTTTGGCCCCGTTTCCGCTGCCTTTTTGCCCTGTTTCCGCTGCCTCTTGCCCTGTTTCCCCGTGCCTTTTGCCCTTTTTCCCCCTGCCCTTGCCCTGTTTCCGCTGCCTCTTGCCCTGTTTCCGCTGCCCTCCCCCTGTTTCCGGCCCTTTTGCCCGTTTCGCGCCTCCCCCTGTTTCCGCTCCCTCTCCCCCTTTTTTCCCGCTGCCTCTTGCCCTGTTTTGCTGCCTCTTCCCCTGTTCCCGCTGCCTTTTGCCCTGTTTCGGCTGCCTCTGCCCTGTTTGGGCTCCCTTTTGCCCTGTTTCGGCTGCCTTTTGCCCCTGTTTCCCCGGGCTCTTCTGATGTTGGGGGTTTTTCGGTTCGTTGTCGCCGTCCCCAAATTTGGACTTTTTAAAAAAATTGAGACACTTGCTATCTGGGCTCGGGCCGCCGACCGAGAGCCGACGATCTGTAAATTTTCCCTCTGGGTTTGGCAGCTATGGGCCAGGGGTTGACTCCAGAGCGGGGTACTGTTATTGAGTAATTACCATGGGGGGAAAAAGGAAGAGGAGTGGAGATGGGGTAGGTGGGAGAGCGGATCTCCTGGGGTCTTTTAAACCCAGAACTCAGGCATAGATTAAAAGGGGATGGATGTGGGAGGAGGTAGCCCCCCCTCCTCCCAGCTTTACCTGTTGCAGCAACCCCCCCAGTCTTGGGATCCTCCTGTGTATCTTGCTTTTGTCAGTAAGAAGAGTTGGGATCACCCTGGCATTTTCAACCAGTAAAAGAAAAAATGGTATAATGCGAACCTTTTCGACTTCCCAACAGGACTTTGTCAAGTCACAAAAGTTTGTCTTTTTCCATCGTATCGGGATTTTATACCATTTATCCACAACCCGTGATAAAATTTGACGTGTGAACGTCTGGGTATCTTTTTTGTAGATTTCGCCAACCAGTTGTTTATCAATACATGGAATTTAAAGTGAAGAATGTAGAATTTATACAAAAGATGAGGTAGTCAGTCCCTCAACCTTGAAGGGGCTGGGGTTTCCCCATCATTTGTATATAATTCTACATTCTTCACATCATGTCCTTTGATAGTCACTTTGGCGATACTCTACAAATTAAGAACCCAGATTTACCATTTTCAATTGTTCATCTTGTGGTACTGAACCATTCATGTACATACACCCAGCATGACGAGGGATCAGGGGTGCAGGGGGAATTTTTGATAATATTAGTTGTCTTTTTTACCGGATGGGGGAGTGCCCCCCAGGTGGGGTTTGACAGGGATACCAAGTTAAAATTTGAAAGCATTTCATGTGGTAGACCATACCGGTTTTGCTTTTGCTTGGTCTCCACCAACCAGTTTTCCCAAAAGGGGGCGGTTTCGGAGTGTGACACTTAGTATTTGATATTTTTTGGGTTTGGTTGCTTGGTTCAAATTAATCATATTTAGTATAATTAACCATTTAAAAAATGTGCATTGGGGATACAAGTGTTAAAAACTGGTATTGGGCTCACTAGTAGGTAAAAAGGGCACATTTTTAACTTACTTGTTAAACCTTTTCACTTTCCAATTTCTTGACGGCTTTACCAGGTTGGGGCCAAACTGGTGCTCAATCAGATGGGCCTGACGTATATGATGTACAAGTCTTTAACGATTCCATGAGGTAAGTTTCTTAGGGTTTTCCGGCCGGGACATTTTTTTGGGGGCGAAAGTTGCCGCAAAAAATGTCGCATTAGTTGCACATTCCTTTTTCCAAACATGTTTAGGGGAATTCTTCCAACATTGGACTTTGCTTTCAAGTTGAACTTTCATAGTTCTAAGACCATTTTTAGGCCTTCCTTTTTAATTTTCAACTCGAAAAATTTTTACTAGGTTTTTTTCGTCTTGCATCTTGTTAGTTTACACAGTAAAATTATTGTAATATAACAATAATTTTTTTTAAGGGGAACCCGTGGAAGGTTGGTCTTTCCTGACAAAATTTACCCTTCCCCCTTACACAGTTACCCGGGTGTTTCTCCTCCTCTTTTACTTGTGTCTAAAAGCCGCATTAATTGTATTAAGAAATTTGGATTTTCGACTGAAAAGAGAAATATAAAACTTCCCCAAAAGTTTTCTTCGTGAGACATTCAGGTTAGCAATGGGAGCGCAGTTTCGCAGTTGCAACCATTCTCTGCCTCCCACCTCCCTAGACGTACGAGGTTAATTGAGGTTTTTTTGGGTTTAAAAAGCCTTTTTAGGTTTTGGGCCCAACCCAAACGTGAGCCCGTATTCAAGGTCCCTTATCCCGACTGTGGTGACTTCCCGTGCTTGACTGTGGTGACTTCCATTATGGGACAGCAGCACCACTGTGGTGACCCAACTTATAGCACAATCAGCACCTGACTGTGGTGACTGTTTTACACAGTCAGCACCCGACTGTGGTGATTAGGTAGCAATGCACCTGATTGGGGACTTCCCCCGAGCACAGTCAGCACCTGACTGTGGTGACTTCCAGGTTTTGACAGTCAGCACCTGACTGGACTTCAGTTGAGCACAGTCGGCTTGACTGTGGGGACTTAGCTTTTAGCAAGTCAGCACCTGACTGTGGGGACTTCCCGTTAGCACAGCCCCTGACTGTGGTGACTTTTTTTGTGACAGTCGGTGCTTTACGGGTGATTTCCTTAAGCACTGTCACACCTGACTGTGGTGACTTCCCGTTATAGCACAGCAGCACCGCTTTGGGGACTTCCAACGGGGACAGCGGGGCCCGACGTGGGGACTTCCCCTTTTGGGACAGCCGGGGCCTGACTGTGGGGACTTCCCCTTGTACACAGTCGGTGCCTGACTGGTGACTTCCAGTTTTTTGCACAGTGGTGCCTGACGTGGTGACTTCCAGCTTAGCACATGGTGCCTGACTGTGGGCCAACAGCCAATCTGCCGCTGTGTGATTTCACTTGGCCTTCCCCTGTGGGATTTTTCCAGTGGGCCAGGGCCTTAGCAAGCGGTGCCGCTGTGGTGACCACGGAAAGTCGGGCCTGATTTGGGGTGATTTGTTGAGCACAGCGGTGCCTGACTGTGGTGATTCCATTGAGCACAATGGGCCTGACTGTGGTGATTTCCCAGCTTTGCAATCGGTGCCTGACTGTGGGTTTCCCAGTTTGAGCACAGTCTGTGCGGGGCCAGGGCACAGTGGTTGTTGGTGACTTCCAGCAGCACAGCGGGCCTGACGGGGTTGACTTCAGCTTGAGCCTGGTGCCTGACTGTGGTGACTTCAGCTTGTAGCACAGGGGGTTACTTCCAGCAGGGAAGGGAAGCAGGGTAGCCGAGATAAGCGACATGGGGAAAACAAGAGGATTCGTAGTAATCCTCCTGTTGAAATCCCGCCAAGAAAGGAACCTGGACAGTGGCGGAATGCATGGACAATGTTAAAGATCAAGAGGATGGATGGAGGGGTAGAATTAAGAAGAACCAGAAAATGTTGGGAAACATCGAACCGATTCTCCGTGTTCCCCATAATGGGTGACAAGGAAACCCCGAACGACCCCAAGGAAGGTAAAAAGCTTGTTGGGGATAGTCAAATTAGGTATATGGATGGGGCCCTTTCTGCTTAAAAAGGAAAGTAGGAGACAGAGGGTTTGCTTTCCTGGGGCTGGGATGGGATATTTTAGCCCGGGACGCATCATGAGGGTAATGGGAGCAATCCTTTCTGTCTCAGTGCTGGAGGCAACATGTTGGAGACGAGGGGAGGACCTGACTAGCGGTATAGGCAAATAGACAAATTGGGAAGAAGGGGGGGAACCCCATATGGATTTTCCCAAAGAGGAGTTAGATGAATGGCGCCCAGGGAAATTTTTGGGGTGCGGGTGGACAAACACAAAGGAAAACAGTCCCATTCATTTAACGGGGACCCCTTTCGAAATGACATGTATGCCAGGGAGGGGGTTCACTTATCCAGGGCAGGTGTGGATTTTTTTGCTAGCTCAGTTGAGGGTTGTTAGGATTTAAAACAGGAAGTTAGGGGTATGGGTTTAGAAATGGAAAATACTGAATGTCGAAAATAGATCTAGGCTTTGATATAAAATTTTAACAATAAAAAAGTAATGGTATAGTGGTAAAACAGAATGGAGCGGGAAAGGGGTAAAGAAAAGGAGGGTCTCTAAATATATTTTAAACCCAATATTTGTAGGAATAAGATGGAATTGAGATTAGTTGCAAGTGCATAACATTGTTTTTTTCTGAGGGGGGTTTTCAATAAAAAAATGGGGACATCCTGAATGTCATATACGGGGTTTTAAATTGTTCCAAAACAAAAGTTTCGGGGGTGGAGGGCCCATGTCCGAGATCGTTTGAACTGTTAAAAAAGGGAAAAAAGTCTAAAATAACATACAGAGTCTGTCGGGATAAATTTTCAGGGGGGGCATAAAAAAGATTTTGGGTGTGATATACCGTCCCCCAAACTTAGATAGGGACCAAGGGGAGACTACTAGGGGAGGAAAATTTTTAAGGAAACACGATCGTAGTTATTCTGGGTGACTTCAACTTTAGTCAAATTGATTAATTTTGACTGGGAATTTAGAATCAAACACTTTTGTTAGTTAAGATTTTTTTAAAAATTTGTGACAAACCCCCAAGGAAATAACCTGCTTGACTTGTTCTGGCAAACAAGGAAACCCTTGTTAATAATTTAGAAATTAAGGCTCCCAGCACCACAAATCAATTACGTTTAGATTGAATGGAAGTTTCATAGTACGAATAACTCAGTCGGTCCCAGATTTTGCAGCAGATTACAATGGACTTAGAACACTTATCATCTGTGGAGGGGGAAATAAAGAGCTATCAATATGACAGTTTTCGAACATTTACATTCCCCAAATAACATTTATCCCATATAAAAATTGATGAATAAAACCCCAAAAATGAAAATGGCTCAAATATTTTTTGGGGCGAAGAAAGGAATTTATAGGCGTATCAAAAGAGGGGGTCATTTTATGAGTCAGATATTTACTTAAAGGGACGTTAAAAGGGATAAGGCTAAACGGGACTACAAATTAAAAGTTGTGGGATTAAAAACTAACCCAAAAGTTTTTCCAAATTATAGAACAAAAGTTAGAGATAAGATGGGCCCTTAAAAAAAAGGGGTCTTATTAAAAAAAAATGAAAATTTTCTATTTTTAAATTATTTTCTCTGGTTTTTACTAGGGAAAACATTAAAATCCCAAAATTGGGGATTTTAGTGGGCCTGAAGTAAAAATTTGTATCATAGTCACTAGCGAAAAGGGTTTTCAAACAGAAGACCGTTTGAAAAAATAATCCAAGGCCCTGATGAGTTTTTTTTAAGGGGTTTTTAAAAAATAAAAAAAACTCTGTGAACCCCCAATAAATTTTTTAAACCCATCTCTTCAAACAGGTGAGTGCCAAAACTGGAAGATGGTAATGTAATTTCCCATTTTTGCGGAAAAATTTTTACCATCAAATTCCGCCCTAAGTCTAACATCAATTGTGGCAAATTTAGATATTTGCTATAACATAAAACCCTCTCATAGGATAATTTGATTAATGATACTCAGAAGTTATCAGGGGGGTTCCATTTTAAATAATTTATTAACTTTTTTTATTAAGGCTTTTGAGGGTTGATAATGAAAAGAATTGATATCTTTATTTTGGGTTTTTGTAAAGGGTTTTGATAATCCCTCAAAAACGTTAAAAAAGTGGCTGCTCAGGCATTGGGGGAAAATGTTGTCATGGATCGGGGTCTGGCTCACCAATAGGAAGAGAGGGGGGTATAAATGGGAAATGGGTGGGGGTCTGTAACAAGTGGGGTTCCTCAGGGATCGGTTTGGGGCCCGTTTTGTTTATAATATATATAAATAAAATTGAAGGGGGTTTTTAGGTATGACAAATTCGCTGATGACAGAAGATAGGTAGGATAATCGATCAGCGTGATGTCGTGAACTACAGGGGGATTTAGACAAACTCAATTCCCGGGCAGAAAAAAGGAGATGACAATGTGATAAATGAAAGTTTAAAAACAGTGTCCATAACCCAAGCACTTATAAGTTAAAAAAAAGTAGAACTTAGCCAAAGATTAAAATTGGGGGGATTAAGCAGAACCTTAAACCCAAAACAGCAATCCTAAAAACGTCTAATAAGGCAAAAGATTACTGGGGTTTATATAAGAAGTTTGCAACAGAAGTCCCGGGTTTTTTCATTTATACATCATTAAACCCCACCTAGATTCCCGTCAGTTCTGGTCTCCAAATTCAGAAGACATAAATTGTTGAAAACATTCAGGGAGAATATAAATTAATAATAGATTGAAATCTTTTTAAAGAAAAATTGAAACCCCAAATTACATTCACTTTAAAAACTGAATGAGGAGACATGATGAGGTATACAAGTGGGAAAAAGGGGATTTAAAAAAGGGGGTATAAAAAAGGTCTTGAGGTATTCCAAAAAGACCCCAAAAATGGAAAGTTAGATAATTTGATTTTGAAAGGAAAAGGAAAGGTTTTGGTTTAAATAGGGGTTGATGAGTGGAACAGTCCTGTAGGGGTTTTTAAGAAGGTTTGGGATTTTAAATTTGGTTTGGGTAAATTTAGGAAAGGGGGTTGGGTTTGGGGGAATTGCAAGGTAAAAAAATTTAAAACTTATTTCTTGGGTAGATTGAAAAATTAGGAACAAAATTTGTTAGGGGGGAAATTTAAGGATGCAGAATGGGGCCAAAAGGCCTGGGGTGTTCCTCCTTTCTTATTTTATTTTTTGTAAAGTTCCTGCTGGTGACTTCCCGCTTTTGCCAACGGTGCCTGCTTGGGGATTCCAGCTTTTGGGACAAAAGAGACGGGATTCCAAGCACATCGGTGCCTGACTGTGGTGATTTGGGGGGTTAAGCCCCGGGGGGGCTTCCTTTTTTAAACACGTAGGGGGACTTAGCTTTGGGGAAGTTGGGGGCCCGACTTTGGGGACTTCCCCCCTTTGCACAGTCAGCCTACTGTGGGACTTCCCGCTTATAGCACAGCAGCACCACGGGCCCTTGGTGGGAACTTCCCCTTTTAGCACAGTCAGCACCTGACTGTGGTGACTTTCCCCATAGCACAGTCAGCACCTGACTGTGGGACTTACAGGGACAGTCACACCCGACGGGGGACTTCCCGCTTATAGCACAGTCAGCACCCGACTTGGGACTTAGCTTATGCACACAGCACCCGACTGTGGTGACTTCCCGCTTATACACAGTCAGCACCTGCTTTGGGGACTTACTGGGGAATCAGCACCTGACTTGGGGGACTTTCCCGCTTTGGCACTTTTAACCCCTGGGGACCCAGCTAGCACAGTCAGCACCTGACTGTGGTGACTTCCAGTTTGCAATGGGCCCCGACTTTGGGGACTTCCAGCAGCACAGTCCCCCG
>WNWK01053150.1:0-11960 GCA_009830355.1 Cherax destructor
AAGTGGGAGTTGTCACAGTTGCTTTTTGCTGATGACACTGTGCTTTTGGGAGATTCTGAAGACAAGTTGCAGAGGTTAGTGGATGAATTTGGTAAGGTATGTAAAAGAAGAAAATTGAAAGTGAATATAGGAAAGAGTAAGGTGATGAAGATAACAAAAAGAGAGAGTATGGAGGAGGTGAATGTATTCAGATATTTGGGAGTGGACATGTCAGCAGATGGGTGTATGAAGGATGAGGTGAATCATAGAATTGATGAGGGGAAAAGGGTGAGTGGTGCACTTCGGAGTCTGTGGAGACAAAGAACTTTGTCCATGGAAGTTAAGAGGGGAATGTATGAGAGTATAGTTATACCAACACTCTTATATGGGTGTGAAGCATGGGTGATGAATGTCGCAACGAGGAGAAGGCTGGAGGCAGTGGAGATGTCATGTCTGAGGTCACTGTGTGGTTTGAATATAATGCAGAGTATTCGGAGTTTGGAAATTAGGAGGAGGTGCGGGATTACCAAAACTATTATCCAGAGGGCTGAGGAGGGGTTGTTGAGGTGGTTCGGACATGTAGAGAGAATGGAACGAAACAGAATGACCTCGAGAGTGTATAAATCTGCAGTGGAGGGAAGGCGGGGTAGGGGTCGGCCTAGGAAAGGTTGGAGGGAGGGGATAAAAGAGGTTTTGTGTGCGAGGGGCTTGGATTTCCAGCAAGCATGCGTGTGCGTATTTGATATGTGTGAATGGAGAAAAATGGTTTTTAATACTTGACGTGCTTGTGGAGTGTGAACAAAGTAACATTTATGAAGGGATTCAGGGAAACCGGCAGGCCGGACTTGAGTCCTGGAGATGGGAAGTACAGTGTCTGCACTCTGAAGGAGGGGTGTTAATGTTGCAGTTTTATAACTGTAGTGTAAAGCACCCTTCTGGCAAGACAGTGATGGAGTAAATGATGACGAAAGTTTTTCTTTTTCAGGCCACCCTGCCTTGGTGGGAATTGGCCGATGTGTTAATAAAAAAATAATATATATATATATATATATATATATATATATATATATATATATATATATATATATATATATATATATATATATATATATATATATATATATATATAATATCATTAACAGAATTGCGGCTTGGCCAAGACTCGATTCTGTGTTCCCATGCCCGGCCCTGTGAGAACTGAACACAGTATGCATCACTCTCTCCACTTAAGAGAGTGGTGAAGCAATGTAAAAGAGAGCAAATGAGAGAGTGGGTGAGATGTTATCAACAAATTTTGTTGAAAATAAGAAAATGTTTTGGAGTGAGAATAATAAGTTGAGGAAGCCTAGGGAACAAATGGATTTGACAGTTAATAATAGGAGAGAAGAGTTATTAAATGTAGATTTAGAGGTATCAGGAAGATGGAGGGAATATTTTGAGGAATTGTTAAATATTGATTTAGAGAGGGAAGCTGTGCTTTCGTGTATAGGGCAAGGAGGAATTACATCTTGTAGGAGTGAGGAGGAGCGAGTTGTGGGTGTGGGGGAAGTTCGTGAGGCAGTGGGTTAGAATGAAAGGGGGTAAGGCAGTGGAGATTGATGGGATAAAGATAGAAATCTTAAAAGCAGGTGGGGATATAGTTTTGGAGTGGTTGGTGTTTTTATTTAATAATATGTATGGAAGAGGGTAAGGTAGCTAGGGATTGGCAGAGAGCATTCATAGTTCCTTTGTATAAAGGCAAAGGGGACAAAAGAGAGTGCAAAAATTATAGGGAAATAAGTCTGTTGAATATATCTGGTAAAGTGTATGGTAGAGTTATTATTGAATTGAATTAAGAGTAAGACGGCGAGTAGGATAGCAGATGAACAAGAAGGCTTTAGGAAGGGTAGGGGGTGTGTAGTAGGGATGTATCGGATGTGAAAAATTTAGATATCCGGTATGCGGATGTGTATACGGATGTCTTACTTATTTTGCGGATGCGGATATCTGCTTACAGTAAAATACGGATGCGGATGCGGATATCTGCTTACAGTAAAATACGGATGCGGATATCTGCTTACAGTAAAATGCGGATGCGGATGCGGATTACGGATGTCACATCTTGACATCAGGGCGGATGCGGATTTTGCAGGACAGTCATAAAACACCTGATTTTTGTTTTTTTACCACATGGCAAATACTTTCATTACATAATAATTTTAATACATAATACTTTTATTACATAATCAATTGACATTTGCTTAATACTTAAAGTTTATGATTGGAAGGTTTTTCTTCAAGAATAAGTTTCTCTGCATTTTCTACCAGAAGTCGTTTTCGTTTGTTGGGCTTTATCAAGTCACAAACACATCTCATATCTGTTTGTGACTGAGATCTGTTTGTCACAAACAGATCTCAGTCCAATACAAAGGAGAATGGGTTTGATTGGTGTCGTGGGTGCGGGAGTGAATTCTTGGGTAGCTTTGGGTAGTGGTGATTTTGATAAGGACATGCCTTGCATGGGCCAGTAGGCCTTCTGCAGTGTTCCTTCATAAGAACATAAGAAAGGAGGAACACTGCAGCAGGCCTGTTGGCCCATACTAGGTAAGTCCTTCACAATTCATCCCACTAACAATATTTTCCCACTCAAATCAAACCCCTCACTCATGTGTTTATCCAACCTAGTATGTTTATCAAACGCTATTTACATCCCTATATTAATTCCTGTTTTCCATTTATACACCTCCACAGTGTTACTGTGTGTCTCTCACACATATGCAGATGAATGGTTCAGAGAACCGACATGTTGATAAATTAGACACATATGCAACACTTGGGTATCTTTATTGAGGAAACGTTTCGCCACACAGTGGCTTCATCAGTCCATACAACGGAGAATGATGTAATCAGTCCCTTAGCCTTGACTTGATGTTGTCAGTCCATCAATCTTGATAAGAATACAACATATGTGTGAAGAAGTGACTTATATACCGTAGGCAGGAGAGGTGCAGCAGTCGTAGCAGGTGTCACATTTGACCAATGTGGAAGTAGGTGGTGGCCAAGGGTTAGGCAAGTGAAGAATTCCCTGTATTAAGATACCAAGATGTTGCTGTGTCAGACAGTAACTCCAGGATGAGGGACTGATTACCTCAAACTCCTGTTCACGATTCTCCTTTGTATGGACTGATGAAGCCACTGTGTGGCGAAACATTTCCTCAATAAAAATACATAAGAACGGAGGAACACTGCAACAGGCCTGCTGGCCCATACTAGGAAAGTCCTTCACAATCCATCCCACTAACAAAATATTTGCTTAACCTAATTTTCAATGCATATGTGTCTAATAAACACATAAGCAGTATAATTTACAATTTATTTCCATTGCATATGTGTCTAATTTATCAGCCTTGTAGGGTTATTGAAGGTAGTACCTTGGGTAGTTTTAAATTTAGGTTGGATAAATTCATGAGTGAGAGAGGTTGGTTTTGAGTGGGACTCGCACATGAGTAAATAGAATTATCAGGCACTGAACAGGCACCTAAAGTCGGTACCTGACCAGCCAGGCTGTAGTTCGTACGTTGGACTGCGTGCGACCAGCAGTAACAGCCTGGTTGATCAGGCTGTGGTCCAACATGAGGCCTGGTCACAGACCGGGCCGCAGGGGCGTTGACCCCTGGAATTCTCTCCAGGTAAACTCCAGGTTAGTGGGGTGGATTGTGAAGGACTTGCCTAGTATGGGCCAACAGGCCTGCTGCAGTGTTCCTCCTTTCTTATGTTTCTCTCTCTCTCTCTCTCTCTCTCTCTCTCTCTCTCTGCACAGGTCATTAAGTTATAATATTTGAAGCTGCAATGATAATTTGTAAATCATAAGAACAAGTTTGTGGGAAACAAACATGTAAGCTCTGTAATTTAGGTTATAATATCCGCCACATCCGCTTTGTTTGGCACGGATGCGGATGCAGATGCGGATATTTATTTAATAGTGATTACGGATGCGGACGCGGATGCGGATGTCTCATTTAGGAAAAATACGGATGAGGATGCGGATGCGGATGTCTCATTTAGAAAAACACGGATGCGGATGCGGATGTCTCATTTAGAAAAAATACGGATGCGGATGTAAGAATTTATGCGGATGCTCCGGGGATGCGGATGCGGATACGGATATCCGATACATCCCTAGTGTAGACAAAGTGTTTACAGTGAAACATATAGGTGAACAGTATTTAGATAAGGGTAAAGAGATTTTTGAGGCATTTATGGATTTGAAAAAGGCGTATGACAGGGTGGATAGGGTTGCAATGTGGCAGATGTTGCAGGTGTATGCAATAGGAGGTAGGTTAATGAAAGCAGTGAAAAGTTTTTACGAGGATAGTGAGGCTTAGGTTAGAGTATCTAGGAGAGAGGGAGATTATTTCCCAGTAAAAGTAGGCCTTAGACAAGGATATGTGATGTCACCGTGGTTGTTCAATATATTTATAGACGGGGTTGTATGAGAAGTGAATGTGAGGGTCTTGGCAAGAGGTGTGGGGTTAGAAGATAAAGAATCTAACACAAAGTGGGAATTGTCACAGTTGCTCTTTGCTGATGACACTGTGCTTTTGGAAGATTCTGAAGAGAAGTTGCAGAGTTTAGTAGGGTATGTAAAAGAAGAAAATTAAACGTGATTGGATATCAGATTGAAGGGAGAGAGTATGGAGGAGGTGAATGTATTCAGATATTTAGGAGTGGACATGTCAGCAGATGGGTCTATGAAAGATGAGGTGAACCATAGAATTGACGAAGGGAAAAAGGTGAGTGGTGCGCTGAGGAGTCTGTGAAGACAAAGAACTTTGTCCATGGAAGCAAAGAGGGGAATTTATGAGAGTATAGTTATACCAATGTTCTTATATGGGTGTAAAGCATGGGTGGTGAATGTTGTAACAAGGAGAAGGCTAGAGAAAGTGAAGATGTCATGTCTGAGGGCAATGTGTGGTGTGAATATAATGCAGACATTTCGTAGTTTGGAAATTAGGAGGAGGTGTGGGATTACCAATACTATTATCCAGAGAACTGATGAGGGGTTGTTGAGGTGGTTCGGACATTTAGTGAGACTGGAACAAAATAGAATGACTTCGAGAGTATATAAATGTGTTGTGGAAGGAAGACGGGGTAGAGGTCGGCCTAGGAAAGGTTGAAGGGAGGGGGTAAAGGAGGTTTTGTGTGCGAGGGACTTGTACTTCCAGCAGACATGCGTGAGCATGCTTGATTGGAGCGAATTGAGACAAATGGTTTTTAGGACTTGACGTATTGTTGGAGTGTGAGCAAGGTAACATTTATGAAGGGATTCAGGGAAACCAGCAGGCCGGACTTGAGTCCTGGAGGTGGGAAGTACAGTGTCTGCACTCTGAAGGAGGGGTGTTAATGTTGCAGTTTTATTACTGTAATGTAAGCACGCCTCTGGCAAGACAGTGATTGAGTGAATGATGGTGAAAAATTTTCTTTTTCGGGCCACCCTTCCTTGGTGGGAAACGGCCGATGTGTTAATAAAAAACATAAATAAAATTAATAGTACTAATAATAATAATTATAATAATAATAAACTTCAGAATGCATGTCTAATGTTTTTTTTTATTATTATTTATAATTTGTAATATTGAAATTTAACATAATCTGCATTATATTGTGGGATACTTGTAGTGGTGATACTTGGAGTGGTGATACTTGTAGTGGTGATACTTGTAGTGGTGATACTTGTAGTGGTGATACTTGTAGTGGTGATACTTGTAGTGGTGATACGTGTAGTGGTGATACTTGTAGTGGTGATACTTGTAGTGGTGATACTTGTAGGGTGATACTTGTAGTGGTGATACTTGTAGTGGTGATACTTGTAGTGTTAATACTTGTAGTGGTGACACTTGTAGTGGTGATACTTGTAGTAGTGATACTTGTAGTGGTGATACTTGTAGTGGTGATACTTGTAGTGGTGATACTTGTAGTGGTGATACTTGTAGTGGTGATACTTGTAGTTCTGATACTTGTAGTGGTGATACTTGTAGTGGTGACACTTGTAGTGGTGATACTTGTAGTGGTGACACTTGTAGTGGTGATACTTGTAGTAGTGGAACTGGAAGTACCAGGTCTGCAATTTCACCTGTTTTGAATGGCTATTTATCATAATTAAGAAAAGATATGTATCGTGGAACTGTGATACCCATGGCGACACATAGCGACACATGGCGACACATGGCTACGCATGACTGCTCACAGCGACACATGGCTGCACATGGCTACGCATTACTACACATAGCCATGTGTGGCTACGAGAGCAACTCTTCCACACAAGACATAAATAATGTCTCTTGACCTCTTCCCTCCATTACAAAACAGATTTCAATTGAGGCATTTAGAACGTGACAATGGTATGGTTTACATCCTTAGTTTCCCCTATTCTCCCCCTCCCCTCTCTATCCCCTCCCCCTCCCTTCTTCTCCCCTTCGTGTTTACAGAACATCTGTTCTAGACTATACACGTGTGGCTGCTGTATGTTTTATGCATGACATCATATTTGCTGTACACAATGTGTGTGTGTGTTTGTGTGTGTGTTTGTGTGTGTGTGTGTGTGTGTAAGGAAACACATCGAAATGCTTCTGCCCCGCCGGGAATTGAACCCGGGCCCTCCGTGCGTGAAGCGAGAGCTTTACCCACCAGGCCACCGGGGCTGTGTGTGCGTGTGTGAGTGTGTGTGTGTATGTGTATGTGTGTGTTTGTGTGTGTGTGTGTGTGTGTGTGTGTGCAGTGTGTGTGTGTGTGTGTGTATGTGTATGTGTGTGTTTGTGTGTGTGTGTGTGTGTGTGTGTATGTGCAGTGTGTGTGGGTGTGTGTTTGTGTGTGTGTGTGTGTGTGTACTCACCCAATTGTACTCACCTAATTGTGGTTGCAGGGGTCGAGACTCAGCTCCTGGCCCCGCGTCTTCGCTGTCCGCTACTGGGTCTCTGCTCTCCCTGCTCCATGAGCTTTATCATACCTCGTCTTAAAACTATGTATGGTTCCTGCCTCCACTATATCTTTCTCTAGACTATTCCACTCCCTGACTACTCTGTGGCTGAAAAAATGCTTCCTAACATCCCTTTGACTCATCTGAGTCTTCAGCTTCCAGTTGTGCCCCCTTGTTTCTGTGTTCCCTCTCTGTAACATCCTGTCACTGTCTACCTTGTCAATTCCCCGCAGTATTTTGTATGTCGTTATCATGTCTCCTCTGACCCTTCTTTCCTCCAGTGTTGTTAGTCCTATTTCCCTCAACCTTTCTTCATAGGACAGACCCCTGAGTTGTGGAACTAACCTTGTCGCAAACCTTTGCACTTTCTTTACATGCTTGAGTGAGGTTTGCAGTTCCTTGTGTGTTTGTGTGTGTGTGTGTGTGTGTGTGTGTGTTTGTGTGTATGTGCGTATGTGTGTGTGTACTCACCTATTTGTGGTTGCAGGGGTCGAGTCATAGCTCCTGGCCCATCTCTTCACTGATTGTTACTAGGTCCTTTCTCTCCCTGCTCCATGAGCTTTATCAAACCTCGTCTTAAAACTATGTATGGTTCCTGCCTCCACTACATCACTTTCTAGGCTATTCCACTTCCTGACAACTCTATGACTGAAGAAATACTTCCTAACATCCCTTTGACTCATAGGAGTCTTCAACTTCCAATTGTGACCCCTTGTTTCTGTGTCCCCTCTCTGGAACATCTTGTCTCTGTCCACCTTATCTATTCCTCGCAGTATTTCATATGTCGTTATCATGTTTCCCTTAACCCTCCTGTCCTCTAGTGTCGTCAGGCCGATTTTCATTAACCTTTCTTCGTAGGACAATCCCCTTAGCTCTGGGACTAGTCTTGTTGCAAACCTTTGCACTTTCTCTAATTTCTTGACGTGCTTGACCAGGTGTGGGTTCCAAACTGGTGCTGCATACTCCAGTATGGGCCTGACGTATATGGTGTACAGAGTCTTGAACGATTCCTTAGTGAGGAATTGGAACGCTATTCTTAGGTTTGCCAGACGCCCATATGCTGCAGCAGTTATCTGATTGATGTATGCCTCAGGAGATGTGCTCGGTATTATACTCACCCCAAGATCTTTTTCCTTGAGTGAGGTTTGCAGTCTTTGGCCACCTAGACTATACTCTGTCTGCGGTCTTCTTTGCCCTTCCCCGATCTTCATGACTTTACATTTGGCAGGGTTAAATTCAAGGAGCCAGTTACTGGACCAGGCTTGTAGCCTGTCCAGGTCTCTTTGTAGTCCTGCCTGATCCTCGACTGATTTAATTATTCTCATTAACTTCACATCATCTGCAAACAGGGACACTTCTGAGTCTATCCCTTCCGTTATGTCATTCACATATACCAAAAACAGCACAGGTCCTAGGACTGACCCCTGTGGAACCCCACTAGTCACAGGTGCCCACTCTGAAACCTCGTCACGTACCATGACTCGTTGTTGCCTCCCTGTCAGATTCTCTGATCCATTGCAGTGCCTTTCCTGTTACGTGTGCCTGATCCTCTAGCTTTTGCATTAACCTCTTGTGAGGAACTGTGTCAAACGCCTTCTTGCAGTCCAAGAAAATGCAGTCTATCCATCCTTCTCTCTCGTGTCTTACTTCTGCTACCTTGTCATAAAACTCCAGTAGTACACACACAACCCGCACATATAAAAGAGAGGAGCTTACGACGACGTTTCGGCCCGACTTGGACCATTTACAAAGTCACACTAACACACAGAGACAGAGGAAGGGTATTTATAGGCAGGCAGACAGGGGAGGGTACAAGAGAGTGGGGAAATGTAGGAGTAGTGGTAGTAGTGGTAGTAGTAAAGGTAGTAGTAAAGGTAGTAGAGTAGACAGTCATATGGGAAGGAGCACTGCTATGAGGCTAGCGGCCCGCAAGGGGGTACGAGAGGAAGAAAAGCGAAAAATGAAGGAAAATACAAGGCAAAAGAAAGAACAGAAAGAAAGGAAACCCAAGGAGAAAAAAGGAGAAGGGAAGATAAGACAGGGAAGGAATCAGGTTAAGTCACGGGTGTTCTGAAGTTTAGAGCATTTAACAATGTAATGAGAGAGGAAAGCATCAACAGAGACAAAGCCAGGGCTAAGATTCATACAGGGAAAGTTGTGTATAAGGGAGGATTCAACCAGGCGGCGACTATGAAAGTTAGACGTAGGGTAGACAGTTTTAGCAGAAGACCAATCAATGGGATGACTGTGATCTCTGACATGACAGAAAAGAGCATTATTAGTGTCGGCAAGCCTAACACTATTTTTGTGCTCCCTGAGTCTGTCAGAAAGAGATCGGCCAGTTTCTCCGAAGTACTGAAGAGGACAGGAGGAGCAAGAAATAGAGTAGACACCAGGAGAATCTGTGGAGGTAGGGGAGGTATGAACTAGATTAGTGCGAAGAGTGTTAGTTTGGCGAAAGGTAAGTTTGATGTCTAAGGAACGGAGAGAGTTGCTGAGATTAGAGAGACCAGAGATGTAGGGAAGGCAGAGGACTGGAGAGTTCTCAGGAGTAGAGGGTTTATATGTGCGGGTTGTGTGTGTATTGTTCCAGTCACGGTATTGTGCCTTTTTTGTTATTAACTCCAGTAGGTTTGTGACACAGGATTTTCCTTCCCTGAAACCGTGATTGTTGTCGTTTATAAGCTTATGTCTTTCTAGGTGCTCCACCACTCTCCTCCTGATGATCTTCTCCATGACTTTGCATACTATACACGTCAGTGACACAGGTCTGTACTTTAATGCCTTGTGTCTGTCTCGTTTCTTAAAAATTGGGACTACATTTGTCATCTTCCACACCCCAGGTAGTTGCCCAGTTTCAATGGATGTGTTGAAGATTTGTGTTAGTGGCACACACAACATCTCTGCTCCCTCTCTAAGGACCCACGGAGAAATGTTGTCCGGTCCCACAGCTTTTGAGGTATCGAGTTCACATAGCAGCTTCTTCACCTCCTCCTCGGTTGTGTATTTCATCCAACACTTGTTGGTATACCTCCCTATTCTGAATTCCTTCCTGTCTCCTCTGTAAATACTTCTTTAAATCTCATGTTGTGTGTGTGTGTGTGTAAGTAAGTAATTATGTTTATTAAGGCACAAGTACACATAAGTACAATTATCATACGTAGTGTAATTTACTAAGAATAACCCGAAAAAAGAATCAAAGTGACTTATTGCCATTGGTATGTATTTACTAGTTGTCAAAGGCATCTGTCGATAGACACTTGACCTAGGGTGGTTTTTATGTGTGTGTTCTATTTGACTGTCTATCTGTCTGTCTTTCACGGTCTCTCTCTCTGTCTCTGTCCCCCTCTCTCTCTCTCTCTCTCTCTCTCTCTCTCTCTCTGTCCCTCTCTCTCTCTCTCTCTCTCTCTCTCTCTCTCTCTCTCTCTCTCTCTCTCTCTCTCTCTGAGTGTCTTTCTCATTCGTCACTTCCCATTTCCTCTCTTCCTCACCTGTCCATCATCTCCTTTGCCTTTCATTTCACATTGCCATCCCTCAACATCCCTCACTTGTCCCTGATGAAAGTTTAGACACAAGTGCAACATCTGGGTATCTTTATTGTAGACGTTTCGCCCTCAAGTGGCTTTATCAATACAGATTCTAGGACATAATTTGAAGACAGTAGAACTATATACAAAAGATGAGGTAATCAGTCCATCAGCCTTGGAGTTGGTGTGAAGAACACCGTAGTTGTGTAGATTCTGGAGCACAGGCAAGAAGGCTGGAGCTTATATACTAATCGTCAGGTAGAAAGGGTCGGGTAGCAGACGAGGGCATAGTCACTGGTAGGCGGGATTTCCCAGTGGAAGTAGGTCATACCCAAAGGGATGGGTTAGTTGTAGTAGTAGTTGTGGTATTGTCGGTATTGTATACAAAAGAACATAAGAAAGAAGGAACACTGCAGCAGGCCTACTGACCCATGCGAGGCAAGTCCAAGTCTCCCACCGACTTAAGCCAATGCCCCGACCCAGCCAGGTCAGGTTACATTCACTTAAGGAAGGAGCACGGCATCTGACCTAGTAGCATAAGCTAGTCAGGACCAACTCACACCCACCCGCACCCACTCATATATTTATCTAGCCTATTTTTAAAACTACTCAACGTTTTAGCCTCTATAACTGTACTCGGGAGTTTGTTCCACTCATCCACATCACTATTGCCAAACCAATGCTTTCCTATATCCTTCCTGAATGTGAATTTATCCAACTTAAAGCCATTGCTGCGAGTCCTGTCAATACTAGATATTTTTAGCACGCTATTTACATCCCCTTTATTTATTCCTGTTTTTCATTTATACACCTCAATCATATTCCCCTAATTCTACGCCTTTCTAGAGAGTACAGATTCAGGGCCCTCAGTCTTTTCCTCATGGGGAAAATTTCTGATACATGGAACAACTTAGTCATCCTCCTTTGTACGTTTTTTCCCAAAAAAATTTTTATCCATTCTGTTCGTGACCAAAACTGGAGCATAATCTAGATGGGGGCCTAAACCAAAGGAAAATATAGAGTTGAAGAACAACCTGAGGACTCTATTATTTATGCTTCCCGATATGAAGCCAAAGGGTTCTGTTCGCTTTATTGCGGGAAAATTATTCACCTTTTCTTGGTTTTAGATTACCCGCTAACCAGAACTCCTAAATCCTTTTCACAAAACATTGTATTAAGATCTACATTATTTGGGTTTTTATGTGGCTGGGTTTTTTTCCTGTCAATATTTAAAACTTTTTCATTTATCTATATTAAACTGCATATGCCACTTCTCCGACCACTGCATCAGTCTATTCAAATCTTCCTGGAGGGGCTCTAATGTCCTCAAATTTTAATGAATTGGACGGCCTATTTTGGGGTCATCGGAAACTTGCTTATGTCGCTATTTATTCCCTCATCTATGTCATTTTTTGGTTTTGAACAACAAGGGGGGTCAAAACTGACCCCTTTGGGCACCGCTTGTGACGCTTCCCCACTCCAATTTCTCCCCATTTATG
>WNWK01053151.1:0-11959 GCA_009830355.1 Cherax destructor
TTAAATCGTCAAAAATGATATAAATTCAAGTTTTATAGCATTTTTAATATTTATTAATTATTTACATATTTTTAAAAATCCATTAAAAATCTATAAAAATCAATATATTTATAGAATATTTCATATTATTTCGAAAAATACATGAAACATTAAAAAGTCAGAAAAATGTTAAAATGGTATTTTATTGCATATTTCGACGTTTTAGAAAGCGGTTTGAGTGCTTTTCTGCAAAACTCATTTTTAGCTAAAATACTTAGATTATCACACTTTTAAAAGAATTTCTACTGCAATTGAAATTTATGGAAAAGTAAGCAAAATTTTATGATTTTCTTTAGAAGCTTACTAATAGTTATTTTATCTAAATAAAATAGTTTTTCAGAAAATCTGAAAATGCCTTAAATCGTCAAAAAATGATATAAATTCAAGTTTTATAGCATTTTTAATATTTATTAATTATTTACATATTTTTAAAAATCATAAAATCTATAAAAATCAATATATTTATAGAATATTTCATATTATTTTCAAAAATAATGAAACATTAAAGCTCAGAAAAATGTGCTAAAATGTATTTTATGCATATTTCGACTTTTAAACGGTTTGAGTGCTTTTCTGAAAACTATTTTACTAAAATCTTAGATTATCACACTTTTAAAAAATTTCTACTAATTGAAATTTATGGGAAAATAAAAATTTTAAATTTTATTAAGAAGCTTAAATATTTATATTTTATCTAAAAAAATTAGTTTTCAGAAAATCTTGAAAATCCTTAATGTAAAAATTATAAATTCAAGTTTTATAGAATATTTTTTAAATTTATAAATTATTACATATTTTAAAAATTCATAAAAATCTATAAAATAATATTTTATAGAATATTTCATATTATAAAATAATTGAAACATTTTACGAAAACATTTTGCTAAAATGATTTGATTCATATTCACGTTTTAAAGGTTTATACTTATTAAAATATTTTTAGCTAAAATATTAGATTTTACTTTTAAAAGATTTTAGCAATTAAATTTTGGGAAAATAACAAATTAAATTATTTAAATTTAAAATCTTAATCCAAAAAAGTTTTTAAAAATCCTTTATAAATTTTAAAATTAAATATTTACTTTTTAAAAATCCATAAATTATAAAATAATATTTTAAATTATAATTTTAAAATCATAATTAAGAATCATAATTTCAAAAATACATGAAAATTAAAATATTCTAAAATATGTGAAAATGTATTATTGATTATTTGACGTTTAGAGTTTTGAAACTTTTTAGCAAAATATTTACTAAAATTAATTTCACTTTAAAGATTTATCAATTGAAATTTTGGAAAATAACAATTTATGAAATTAAAATTTTATATTTTTTTAAAAATATTTTATCTAAAATGTTTAAACTAAAAATAATAAAATTATAATAATATTTAATATTTAATTTTATTAAATTTAAACTATTAAAATATATATAAAATAAAAATAGATGCTAAAATGTATTTATGCATATTTCATTTATTTAGCTTTTGAAAACTCTTTTAGCTAAAATCTTAGATTATCACCTTTTAAAAATTTTACTAATTAATTTGAAAATAAAAAATTTTGATTTCTTTAGAATTTATGGAAATAAAAAATTTGAAAACTTTGAATGCTAAATGTAATGATATAAAATAAGTTTTATAGATTTTTAATATTTATATTATTTAATATTTAAAAATCCATTAAAATCTATAAAAATAATATTTTATAGAATATTTCATATTTTTAAAAATCATAAAATTAAAAACTAAAAAATTGTAAAATATTTATGATATTTCGACTTTAGACTTAATGCTTTTCTGGCAAAATCATTTTAGCTAAATACTTGATTTCAACTTTTAAAAGAATTTCTATGCAATTAAATTTTGAGTAAGCAAATTTTATGATTTTTTTAAACTTTAAGTATTTTATCTAAAAAAAAGTTTCAGAAAATCTTAAATGCTAAATTCAAAAGATAATGTTTATACATAATATTTATAATATTAAATTTAAAATCCCAAATAAAATCATATATAAATTCATTATTTTCAATATAACATTTAAAAATCAAAAAATCAAAATGTATTTATTGCATATTTCGACGTTGACGGTTAGTCTTTTCGAAAATCATTTAGCTAAAATATTATTTCACGACTTTTAAAAGAATTTACTGCATTGAAATTTTGGAAAATAAGCAAAATTTTATATTTTTTAGAAGACTAATAGTTATTTTATCTAAAAAAGTTTTCAGAAAATCTTAAAATGCTTTCGTAAAAATTATAAATAAGTTTTATACATTTAATATTTTAATATTCTATTTAAATCTAAAAATCATAAAAATCAATTTTTAATATTATATATTTAAAAATTAATATTTATCATATTTTAAAAATCCATTAAAAATCTATATTTCGACGATATTATTTATGATTTTCATAACTATTTTAAACTAAAATTTAAGATTATCGAAATTTAAAATGGATTTTATTGCAATTTGAAGTTTGAAGTAAGCAATTTTATGTTTTCTGGTAACAAGTCATTTTATCTAAAATAGTTTAAGATCCACTTTAAAAAATTTCCTAATTGAATTTGAATAATTTTTTTATATTATAAAAATAGAAAATGAATCGTCAAATATAATAAGTTATAGATTTTATATATTTAAAATCAAAATTAAAATAAAAAATAGCAATGTATTATTTATTACGTTAGTTAGCTAAACTGATGTTATCTTATTTCCATTGATTAAAAAAATTATATTTCTTGGAATTTAAAATTTAAATTTATTAAATATTCTTAATAATATTAAATAAAATCAAAAATATTAGAATATTTATATTTAAATTAAATTTTTTGCATATAACTTTAAACTCATTTGAAAGTAAAAATTAATTTTATTTTTATAAAATATTGAATCTAAATTATGTAATTATTTATTATATCTTTAAATCATTAATAAATAATAATTAAAATTTTATTAAACAACGATTAATGTTTGATTCTATTTTTCTAAATATTTTAAATTCCATAAATTGAAAAATTTTAATTTTTTTAATTACAAAATTAACAATTAAATCGTCAAAAATGAATAAAATCAAGTTTTATAGCATTTTTAATATTTATTAATTATTTACATATTTTTAAAAATCCCATTAAAAATCTATAAAAATCAATATATTTATAGAATATTTCATATTATTTTCGAAAAATACATGAAACATTAAAAGCTCAGAAAAATGTACTAAAATGTATTTATTGCATATTTCGACGTTTTAAGCGTTTGAGTGCTTTTCTGGCAAAACTCATTTTTAGCTAAAATACTTAGATTATCACACTTTTAAAAAAATTTCTACGAATTGAAATTTATGGGAAAAGTAAGCAAAATTTTATGATTTTCTTTTAGGAAGCTACTTATAGTTATTTTATCTAAAAAATAGTTTTCAGAAAATCCTTGAAAATGCCTTAAATCGTCAAAAATGCATATAAATCAAGTTTTATAGCATTTTTGAATATTTATTAATTATTTACATATTTTAAAAATCCCATAAAATCTATAAAAATCAATATTTATAGAATATTTCATATTATTTTCAAAAAATGCATTAAAACTAAAAATGGCTAAATGATTTTATTGCATATTTCGACGTTTTAGAGCGGTTTGAGTGCTTTTCTGGCAAAACTCATTTTTAGCTAAAATACTTAGATTATCACACTTTTAAAAAATTTCTACTGCAATTGAAATTTATGGAAAAGTAAGCAAAATTTTATGATTTTCTTTTAGGAAGCTACTTATAGGTTATTTTATCTAAAAAAATAGTTTTTCAGAAAATCCTTGAAAATGCCTTAAATCGTCAAAAATGATATAAATTCAAGTTTTATACATTTTTAATATTTATTAATTATTTACTATTTTTAAAAATCCCATTAAAATCTATAAAATCAATATATTTATAGAATATTTCATATTATTTTCGAAAAATACATGAAACATTAAAGCTCAGAAAATGTGCTAAAATGGTATTTTATTGCATATTTCGACGTTTTAGAGCGGTTTGAGTGCTTTTCTGACAAAACTCATTTTTTAGCTAAAATACTTAGATTATCACACTTTTAAAAAGAATTTCTACTGCAATTGAAATTTATGGGAAAAGTAAAGCAAAATTTTATGATTTTCTTTTAGGAAGCTTACTATAGGTATATTTTATCTAAAAAATAGTTTTTCAGAAAATCCTTGAAAATGCCTTAAATCGTCAAAAATGATATAAATTCAAGTTTTATAGCATTTTTAATATTTATTAATTATTTACATATTTTTAAAAAATCCCATTAAAAATCTATAAAAATCAATATATTTATAGAATATTTCATATTATTTTCAAAAATACATGAAACATTAAAAGTCAGAAAAATGTGCTAAAATGGTATTTTATTGCATATTTCGACGTTTTAGAGCGGTTTGAGTGCTTTTGAGTGCTTTTCTGAAAACTCATTTTTAGCTAAAATACTTAGATTATCACACTTTTAAAAAAATTTTACTGCAATTGAAATTTATGGGAAAAGTAAGCAAAATTTTATGATTTTCTTTTAGGAAGCTTACTTATATGTATATTTTATCTAAAAATAGTTTTCAGAAAATCCTTGAAAATGCTTGAATCGTCAAAAAATGCAATAAAATAACGTTTTATAGCATTTTTTAATATTTATAATTATTTACATATTTTTAAAAATCCCATAAAAATCTATAAAATCAATATTATTTAGAATATTTCATATATTTCAAAATACATGAAACATTAAAAAGCTAAAAATGTGCTAAAATGAATTTTATTGCATATTTCGACGTTTTAGACGTTTGAGTGCTTTTCTGCAAAACTCATTTTTAGCTAAAATACTTAGATTTTCAAACTTTTAAAAGAATTTCTACTGCAATTGAAATTTATGGAAAAGTAAGCAATAATTTTTAATATATTTTATATTTTACTAACAAAATATTTTTCAGAAAATCCTTGAAAATCATAATCGTCAAAAATGCATAAAATAACGTTTATAGCATTTTCATATATTTTCAAAAATCATGAAACATTAAAAATATCTAAAAAATGCTAAAATTATATTATTGCATATTTCGACGATTTAGAGCGGTTTGAGTGCTTTTCTGGCAAAACTCATTTTTAGCTAAAATACTTAGATTATCACACTTTTAAAAGAATTTCTACTGCAATTGAAATTTATGGGAAAAGTAAGCAAATTTTATGATTTTCTTTAGGAAGCTTACTTATAGTATATTTTATCTAAAAATAGTTTTCAGAAAATCCTTGAAAATGCCTTAAATCGTCAAAAAATGATATAAATTCAAGTTTTATAGCATTTTAATATTTATTAATTATTTCATATTTTTAAAAATCCATTAAAAATCTATAAAATCAATATATTTATAGAATATTTCATATTATTTTCGAAAAATACATGAAACATTAAAAGCTCAGAAAAATGTTCTAAAATGGCATTTTATTGCATATTTCGACGTTTTAGAGCGGTTTGAGTGCTTTTCTGACAAAACTCATTTTTTAGCTAAAATACTTAGATTATCACACTTTTAAAAAGAATTTTTACTGCAATTGAAATTTATGGGAAAAGTAAGCAAAATTTTATGATTTTCTTTTAGGAAGCTTACTTATAGGTTATTTTATCTAAAAAATAGTTTTCAGAAAATCCTTGAAAATGCCTTAATCGTCAAAAAATGATATAAATTCAAGTTTTATAGCATTTTTAATATTTATAATTATTTACATATTTTTAAAAATCCCATAAAAATCTATAAAATCAATATATTTAGATATTTCATATTTTAAAATACATGAACATTAAATAAAAATGTGCTAAAATGGTATTTTATTATATTTGACGTTTAACGTTTGAGTGCTTTCTGGCAAAACTCATTTTGCTAAAATCTTAGATTTTAAACTTTAAAAAAATTTCTACCAATTGAAATTTTGGGAAAAGTAAGCAAATTTTTTTTTTTATATTTTACCAAAAAATAGTTTTCAAAAACTGAAAATACGAATCGTCAAAATGCAAAAAAAAGATTTATAGCATTTTTTATTTTAAATATGAAACATTAAAAATATAAATTGCTAAAATTTATTTATGATATTTAGATTGACTTTGATGCTTTTCTGAAAACTCTTTTTAGCTAAATATTGATTATCAATTTTAAAAGAATTTCCTGCAATTGAAATTTTGGAAAAAAGCAAAATTTTATATTTTCTTTTGACTTACTTATAGGTATATTTTATCTAAAAATGTTTTCAGAAAATCCTTGAAAATGCCTTAAATCGTCAAAAATATAAAATTAAGTTTTTACATTTTTAATATTTATTAATTATTTAATATTTAAAATCATTAAAATCTATAAAAATCAATATATTTATAGAATATTTCAATTATTTTCGAAAATACATGAAACATTAAAAGTAAAAAAGTGAAATGTATTTTATTGCATATTTCGACGTTTTAGACGGTTGAGTGCTTTTCTGAAAACTCATTTAGCTAAATACTTGATTATCCATTTTAAAAGAATTTCACAATTGAAATGGAAAAGTAAAAATTTTTTTTATTTAATATTTTATCTAAAAAAGTTTTCAGAAAACCTGAAATACAAAAAGAAATCGTAAAAAATCATTAAAAACATATATTAGAATTTTATTCAAAAATACATAAAATTAAAATATGCTAAATGATTTTGTATTTGACGTTTAGAGTGGTTTCAAAACTTTTATAATACTTATTATCACACTTTTAAAAAAATTAGTTAAATTTATAAGTAAGAAATTTTATGTTTCTTGGAAGCTTCTAATTATTAAATATTTTCAGAAAACAAGCTAATGTCAAAATATAAATAAGTTTATAATTTAATATTTATAATTTTCATTTTAAAACAAAATCATAAAATTTAGAATATTTCATAATTTTCAAAATACATGAAATAAGTCAAAAGCAATGTTTATTATATTTGCGTTAAGTTTGAGTGTTTCAACCATTTGTAAAATACTGATTTTTCTTTAGAGCTATTATAGGTATATTTTATCTAAAAAATAGTTTTTCAGAAAATCCTTGAAAATCTTTAAATCGTCAAAAATGCAATAAAATAACGTTTTATAGCATTTTTAATATTTATAAATTATTTACATATTTTAAAAATCCCAATAAAATCTATAAAAATCAATATATTTAGATATTTCATATTTCAAAAATATTATTTTCAAAAATGTGCTAAAATGGATTTTATTGCATATTTCTGACGTTTTAGAGGGTTTGAGTCTGGCAAAACTCATTTTTAGCTAAAATACTTAGATTATCACACTTTTAAAAGAATTTCTACTTGCAATTGAAATTTATGAGAAAAGTAAGCAAAATTTTACGATTTTTTTAGAAGCTAACTATAGGTGTATTTTATCTAAAAATAGTTTTCAGAAAATCCTTGAAAATGCCTTAAATGGTCAAAAATGCATATAAATTAAGTTTTATAGCATTTTTAATATTTATATAATTATTTACATATTTTTAAAAATCCCAATTAAAAATCTATAAAAATCAATATATTTATAGAACATTTCATATTATTTTCAAAATACATGAAACATTAAAGATCACGAAAATACATGAAACATTAAAAAGCTCAGAAAAATGTGCTAAAATGTATTTTATTGCATATTTCGACGTTTTAGAGCGGTTTGAGTGCTTTTCTGCAAAACTCATTTTAGCTAAAATACTTAGATTATCACACTTTAAAAGAATTTCTACTGCAATTGAAATTTTGGGAAAAGTAAGAAAATTTTATGATTTTCTTTTAGGAAGCTTACTATAGTATTTTATCTAAAAAAATAGTTTTCAGAAAATCTTGAAAATGCCTTAAATCGTCAAAAATGATATAAATTCAAGTTTTATAGCTATTTATTAATATTTACATATTTTAAAAATCCCATTAAAATCTATAAAAATCAATATATTTATAGAATATTTCATATTATTTCGAAAAATACATGAAACATTAAAGCTCAGAAAAATGTGCTAAAATGTATTTTATTGCATATTTCGACGTTTTAGAGCGGTTTGAGTGCTTTTCTGCAAAACTCATTTTTAGCTAAAATACTTAGATTATCACACTTTAAAAGAATTTCTACTGCAATTGAAATTTATGGAAAAGTAAGCAAAATTTTATGATTTTCTTTTAGGGAAGCTTACTATGTATATTTTATCTAAAAATAGTTTTCAGAAAATCTTGAAAATGCCTTGAATCGTCAAAATGAATATAAATAAGTTTTATAGCATTTTAATATTTATAAATTATTTACATATTTTTAAAAATCCCATTAAAAATCTATAAAAATCAATATATTTTAGAATATTTCATATTATTTTCGAAAAATACATGAAACATTAAAAAGCTCAAAAATGTGCTAAAATGAATTTTATTGCATATTTCGAGTTTTAGAGGGTTTGAGTGCTTTTCTGACAAAACTCATTTTTAGCTAAAATACTTAGATTATCACACTTTTAAAAAATTTCTACTGAATTGAAATTTATGGAAAAGTAAGCAAATTTTATGATTTTCTTTTGGAAGCTTACTAATAGGTGTATTTTATTAAAAAATAGTTTTCAAAAATCTTGAAAATGCCTTAAATCGTCAAAAATGATATAATCAAGTTTTATACATTTTTAATATTTATTAATTATTTACATATTTTAAAAATCCCATTAAAAATCTATAAAATCAATATATTATAGAATATTTCATATTATTTTCGAAAATATGAAACATTAAAAGCTCAAAAATGTGCTAAAATGGTATTTTATGCATATTTCGACGTTTAGAGCGTTTGAGTGCTTTTCTGGCAAAACTCATTTTTAGCTAAAATACTTAGATTATCACACTTTTAAAAAGAATTTCTACTGCAATTGAAATTTATGGAAAAGTAAGCAAAATTTTATGATTTTCTTTTGAAGCACTATATGTATATTTTATCTAAAAAAATAGTTTTCAGAAAATCCTTGAAAATGCTTAAACGTCAAAAAATGATATAAATTCAAGTTTTATAGCATTTTTAATATTTATTAATTATTTACATATTTTTAAAAAATCCCATTAAAAATCTATAAAAATCAATATATTTATAGAATATTTCATATTATTTCGAAAATACATGAAACATTAAAAAGCTCAGAAAATGTGCTAAAATGGTATTTTATTGCATATTTCAGATGCTTTAGAGCTGGTTTGAGTGCTTTTCTGGCAAAACTCATTTTTAGCTAAAATACTTAGATTATCACACTTTTAAAAGAATTTCTACGCAATTGAAATTTTGGAAAAGTAAGCAAAATTTTATGATTTTCTTTAGGAAGTTACTAATAGTATATTTATCTAAAAAAATAGTTTTCAGAAAATCCTTTGAAAATGCCTTAAATCGTCAAAAAATTATATAAATTCAAGTTTTATAGCATTTTAATATTTATTAATTGCATTTTTTAATATTTATTAATTATTTACATATTTTTAAAAAATCCCATTAAAAATCTTTAAAAATCAATATATTTATAGAATATTTCATATTATTTTCTTAAAATGCATGAAACATTAAAAAGCTCAGAAAAATGTGCTAAAATTGTATTTTATTGCATATTTCGACGTTTTAGAGCGGTTTGAGTGCGTTTCTGGCAAAACTCATTTTTTAGCTAAAATACTTAGATTATCACACTTTTAAAAAGAATTTCTACTGCAATTGAAATTTTTGGGAAAAGTAAGAAAAATTTTATGATTTTCTTTTAGGAAGCTTACTAATAGGTGTATTTTATCTAAATAAAATAGTTTTTCAGAAAATCCTTGAAAATGCCTTAAATCGTCAAAAAATGATATAAATTCAAGTTTTATAGCATTTATTAATATTTACATATTTTTAAAAAATCCCATTAAAAATCTATAAAAATCAATATATTTATAGAATATTTCATATTATTTTCGAAAAATACATGAAACATTAAAAAGCTCAGAAAAATGTGCTAAAATGGTATTTTATTGCATATTTCGACGTTTTAGAGCGGTTTGAGTTCTTTTCTGACAAAACTCATTTTTTAGCTAAAATACTTAGATTATCACACTTTTAAAAAGAATTTCTACTGCAATTGAAATTTAATGGAAAAGTAAGCAAAATTTTATGATTTTCTTTTAGGAAGCTTACTTATATGTATATTTTATCTAAAAAAAGTTTTTCAGAAAATCTTTGAAAATGCCTTGAATCGTCAAAAAATGCAATAAAATAACGTGTTATAGTTTTTTTGAATATTTATAAATTATTTACATATTTTTAAAAAATCCCAATAAAAATCTATAAAAATCAATATTTTATAGAATATTTCAATTATTTTCAAAATACATGAAACATTAAAAAGCTCAGAAAATGTTAAAATGGTATTTTATTGCATATTTCGACGTTTTTAGAGCGGTTTGAGTTCTTTTTTTGACAAAACTCATTTTTTAGCTAAAAATTGTTATCACACTTTAAAAAATTTCTACGCAATTGAAATTTAATGGAAAAGTAAGCAAATTTTAATTTTCTTTTAGGAACTCTTATATGTTATTTTATCTAAAAAAAAGTTTTTGAAAATCTTTTAAAATGCCTTAATCGTCAAAAAAAGAATAAAAAGTTTATAGTTTTTTTTTAATATTTATAAATTATTTACATATTTTTAAAAAAAACCCAATAAAAATCTATAAAAATCAATATTAATTTGAATATTTCATATAATCTTCCAAAAATACATAAACATTAAAAACTCAAAAAATTGCTAAAATGAATTTTATTGCATATTTCGAATTTTTTGAGGTTTTTTAGTTCTTTTCTGGGCAAAACTCATTTTTTTGCTAAAATACTTGATTATCCCCACTTTTAAAAAAAATTTCTAATGAAAATTTAAATTTATTTGGGAAAAATAAGCAAATTTTATGATTTTCTTTGGGGGCTTTTTCTTAAAGTGATTTTATGTAAAAAAATAGTTTTTGAAAACTTGAAAATGCCTTAAATCTCAAAAATGATATAAATTCAAGTTTTATAATTTTTAATATTTATTAATTATTTACATATTTTTTAAAAATCCCATTAAAAATTAAAAATCAATTATAGTTATAGAATATTTTCATATTTTTTCGAAAATGCATGAAACATTAAAAAAAAGCTCAGAAAAAAGTGCTAAAATGGTATTTTATTGCATATTTCGACGTTTTGAGGTTTGAGTGCTTTTCCAAAACTCATTTTTTAGCAAAATACTTAGATTATCACACTTTTTAAAAAAAATTTTACTGGTTTGAAATTTATGGAAAAATAACAAAATTTTATGATTTTCTTTAGGAAGTTATATGTATATTTTATCTAAAAAAATAGATTTTCAGAAAACCCTTTAAAATGCCTTTAAACGTCAAAAATGATATAAATTCAAGTTTTATAGCATTTTTAATATTTATTAATTATTTACATTTTTTTAAAAAATCCCAATTAAAAATCTATAAAAAAAATATATTTATAGAATATTTCATTATTTTTTTGAAAAATACATGAAACATTAAAAAACTGAAAAAGTGCTAAAAAGTTTTAATTGCATATTTCGACGTTTTTGGGGCGGTTTGATGCTTTTCTGGCAAAACTCATTTTTTCTAAAATACTTAGATTATCACCTTTTAAAAAAATTTTACTGAATTAAATTTATGGAAAAGTAAGCAAAATTTTATGATTTTCTTTTGGAAATTTATTTTATTAAAAAAAGTTTTTTAGAAAATCCTTGAAAATGCCTTTAAAAACGTCAAAAATATATAAATTCAAGTTTTATAAACATTTTTAATATTTATTAATTATTTACATATTTTAAAAAATCCCATTAAAATCTATAAAAAT
>WNWK01053152.1:0-11959 GCA_009830355.1 Cherax destructor
CCCTGCATGAATGCTACACTCCCTGCATGTCTGCTACACTCCCTGCATCCCTGCTTCACTCCCTGCATGAATGCTACACTCCCTGCATGAATGCTACACTCCCTGCTTCACCCCCTGCATGAATGCTACACTCCCTGCATGAATGCTATACTCCCTGCATGAATGCTACACTCCCTGCATGCCTGCTACACTCCCTGCATGAATGCTACACTCCCTGCATGAATGCTACACTCCCTGCATGAATTCTACATTCCCTGCATGAATGCTACACTCCCTGCATGTCTGCTACACTCCCTGCATGAATGCTACACTCCCTGCATGAATGCTACACTCCCTGCATGAATGCTTCACTCCCTGCTACACTCTTTACCACAGGCTTGGCACTAGGAGCTTTCTTGGGGCCCATGGTGGCTTATTTAGCAGTTGCAAGCACTAAAAACAGTGGAATAATGACAATATACTGGTATGAATGCATGGGTGGAGTGGGTGGTGGTCACTCTCGCTTGTAAACAATAGCATACTGACGCTCCCTGGAGTGCCCGCACAGCTGGGCACCACGCGTACGCGTCCAGGACAAATATCGTAAACCGAAGCAATCATCGTAAACCGAGTCAATATTTTGACGTAAAAATGTATCGCTAACCGAATTTTTCGTTATCCGACGCCATCGTTAACCGAGGTATGACTGTACGTTGTTCTTCACTGCCCACTGGAAAATCATGCTTATATCTTTCTGAAATTTGTTAGTGTCTTCTACCCAAGTGACTTTCATGTTTACTTTGTCACCTGCAAATGATGATACAAAACTGTGATGGGTGTTTTTATCTGTCTGCTATGAGGATAAGAAACAGCAGAGGTGCCTGGACAGCATCTTGGGCTATTGAGCTTTTAACCTTGCTGATGCTGGATTTTGTTCTGTTTACTACCACTCTTTGTTTTCTATGTGTTAGAAACCTGAAAATTCATCTGCCTACCTTCCCTGTAATGCCCATGGCCCTCATTTTGTGCACTATCACATTTGTCAAATGCCTTTGCAAAATCTGTGTATATCTATTTTTTTTTTCCAATGACTCCATAATTCTGTCATAGTGGTTCAGCAGCTGTGACAGGCATGATCGTCCAGTTTTAAAAACCATGCTGGTTTGGGTTATGCAGATTGTGATGTTCCATGAAGTTTGTAATTTGACATCTCATCACTCTTTTGAAGTTTTTATCATGGGATGTTTGGGCTACTGATCTGTAATTTTAAGTTAGTGTTCTACTACCTCCCTTATGCAAAGGAGCTATGTCTGCACTCTTTAACCCTTAAACTGTCCACACGTAGATATACGTTCACTCGCGTAGCTGACCGAACGTAGATCTACGTTTTTTTTCAAATGCTTTTAACCTTGCCACGATAAGCCTGAGTTGCCTAGAGATTAGAGAATGGGTCTGTGCACTCAGTGTGTGTAGTATTACAAAATGTGGGAATGACAAACAAAATGCACTCTTCATTTTAAAGAAAAAGAACAATTTATTTTTTTCTCAAAATACAGTGGAACCCCGACTTACGATGTTATCATCTTACGTTATTTTCGATAACCGATATTTATAACGTAAGAAATTTGTTTGTGACTTACGATGTTTGCTTCGTTTACCGACATTCGTACCGGACCTGTCCGCTTGGCGCCCAGCTGAGCGCGCACTCCAGGGAGCGTCAGTGCTATTGTTTACAAGCGAGAGCGACCACCCACCCACACCCACGCATTCATACCAGTATATTGTCATTATTCCACTGTTTTTAGTGCTTGCAACTGCTAAATAAGCTACCATGGGTCCAAGGAAAGATCCTAGTGCTAAGCCTGTGGCAAAGAGGAACAGAAATATATGTACGATAGAAGTGAAGAAGGAGATAATAGAAAAATATGAAAGTGGAGTGCGTATCAGTGAGCTGGCCAGGCTGTATGGTAAACCCTATTCTACCATCGCTACCATTGTGGATAAGAAATATTCAAGTAAAATCAAGGAAGCTGTTGTTGCAAAAGGTGCATCTGTGATCACAAAACACAGACCACAAGTGCTGGAAAATGTGGAAAGGTTGTTGTTGGTGTGGATCAACGAGAAACAGTTAGCAGGAGATACTGTTTCGGAGGGAATAATATGTGAAAAAGCAAGGCAGTTGCATGATGATCTCCTTAAGAAAATGCCTGCAACGAGTGAAGTGAGCGAATTTAAAGCCAGCAGAGGTTGGTTTTACAAATTTAAGAATCGAAGTGGCATACATAGTGTTGTGAGGCATGGCGAGGGGGCCAGTTGTGACAAAGTGCGGCTGAAAAATATGTTCCTGAATTCCAGGAGTACCTAGAGGCTGAACAATTCCTCCCCCAACAAGTGTTTAATTGTGATGAAACAGGCCTGTTTTGGAAGAAAATGCCCAACAGGACCTACATTACTCAGGAGGAAAAGGCACAGCCAGGACATAAGCCTATGAAAGACAGGCTAACTTTGATGCTGTGTGCCAATGCCAGTGGTGATTGCAAAGTGAAGCCTTTACTGGTGTATCTTTTGAAAATCCCGAGTGTTTGGCAGATGCGGTGTCAGCAAGTCTAACTTGTGTGTGATGTGGAAGTCTAACAAAAGGCTTGGGTCACAAAGGACATTTTCTTAGATTGGTTCAATGAAGTGTTTGGCCCCAGTGTGAAGAAATATCTATTGGACAATAATTTGCCACTTAAGTGCCTCCTGATAATGGACAATGCTCCTTGTCATCCTCCAAACTTGGTAGAGAAAATTGTGGAGGAGTTTAAATTCATCAAAGTGAAGTTCTTGCCCCCTAATACCACTCCTCTCCTCCAGCCCATGGACCAGCAGGTCATTTCCAACTTTAAAAACTCTATACCAAAGCAATGTTTCAAAAGTGCTTTGATGTGACCACAGACATGAACATAACCCTAAGAGAATTTTGGAAAACATTTCCATATGCTGCATTGTGTACACCTTATAGGTAAGGCTTGGGAGGGAGTGACTACCAGGACTTTGAACTCTGCCTGAGAAAATTGTGGCCAGACTGTGTCCTAGAGAGGGATTTTGAAGGTTTTGGGGCTGAGCCTCAGAACCCTGAGCCTGAGCCTGAGCCTGTTTTGGAAGAAATTGTGGAATTGGGCAAGTCTTTGGGGTTAGAGGTGAGTGGTGAGGATGTGGAACAGTTGGTGGAGGAGCACAAGGAAGAGCTAACCACTGAAGATCTGCAAGAGCTTCAACAGCAACTGGAACAAGAGAGCAGAGGTCAGGACAATGGTTCAAAGGAGGAGGTGGAGGTGGAACAAAAATGGAAGAATGTGCCTTCTTCAAGGATTAAGGACATTTGTGGAATGTGGAGCAAGGTGCAAGCATTTATGGATGAATATCACCCTAACCATGCTGTTGCAGGCCGTGCTGGCAACCTGTACAATGACACAGTGGTGTGTCATTTCAGGGATGTGTTAAAGAATCGCCAGACACAGAGCTCCCTGGACAAATTTGTTGTTAGAAAGAGGTCTAGTGACTCTCAAGCTGGTCCTAGTGGCATTCAAAGA
The DNA here is from genome assembly GCA_009830355.1 of Cherax destructor. Lineage (NCBI taxonomy): Eukaryota > Metazoa > Arthropoda > Malacostraca > Decapoda > Parastacidae > Cherax > Cherax destructor. Next base: position 3,555 of record WNWK01053152.1, read on the forward strand.
AAAAGGGAAGTAACCCCAGAAAAGAACTTACCACCTGCAGTGTTAATGGAAGGGGATTCCCCTTCCAAACACTAGCATACTACTCCACCTTCTCCTCCTCCGTCCTCCACACATCAACAACTCTTCAATAAATGTAAGTGACATGTTATTGTACAATATTTGCATGTGTATTTATGTATTCTTTATTCAATTATTTATTATTTAATGTCCAAAAGTTCTAAAAAATATTTATTTAACTACTTTTGGAAGTCTTGGACGGATTAAATTTATTTCCATTATTTCTTATGGGGAAAATTGATTCGTTTAACGATTGTTTCGCTTTAAAATATGCCCTCTCTGACGGATTAATATCGTAAGTCGGGGTACCACTGTACTCAGTCAGCTACGCGAGTGAACGTATATCTATGTGTGGACAGTTTAAGGGTTAAGGTCTCAGGTATTTCACCTATACTAAATACTCATACTGTAACAAACTTTCAAACCCAATATTATTTTACTTAAGATAATCTCAATTTTATATGTCATCCTCCTTAACACTTGTTGCAATTTCATATCATCATATTGTCATTTAAAATATAGTATTATCATTTTGTTAATTTGAAATAAAATATATAACTAGAAGAAACTCAATAAATTTTTCTAGTATTGTTATTATACTAGTATAGCATCAACATACTGTAACTTGAAATAAAATATACAACTAGATTAAACTCAACCAATTTCTCTTGTATTGTCTTTTAAACAATTTCTCTAGCATTAAGTACTTAGTGAATAAGTCTTTAGAATAAACTGCCCCTAATGCCATGGCATGCCAGTGGCTCTCCTTGCATTACAGTTTTATAATTGTAACTACCAATAACAGTGTACACTTGTAACATGCATCGAAATAAAAATATTATATTATATTATTATTATATTATATTATTATTATATTATATTATTATTACGTATATTATATATTATTATTATTAGCTCTAAGCTCTTTCTCCAAAGAATACCGAGGGCTTGTGCTAGTGGTGCTTTGCACTTTTTTTATAAATAGGGAATTCCATGAATCTGCTCCAGGTGCTGAGTGAGAGGGCATGTTTTCAATTTCTTTTTCACATGCTATGGGATTAGATTAGATTTTGCCACCGAAGTGGCTAGTTTATTGTGCACCCCATATCCATCCTGTGGATGGTAGCGCAAGAGCATATGGATACACAAAAGGCCTAGGCACTAGGCCCCAAAGGGGTTAACAATTGTACATTTGGTTTTATATCTACATTTCAATTATCTGTTACAAGCAGGTATCTTATTTCATGAATAAGATATCTTGACATGTCACATAGGTTATTATATTGTCTATCTCTATATTCCTCAATAAGTGCACAATTAAGCACATAGTGTTCAAGACAGTGACCATATGCCTGATCACATAATTTGCATTTAGTTTGATCATCATCTGTGTCTCCCAAACTGTCAGAAGTACCTGTAGCCAAGCCTAAGCCTGGCCACTACAACATCAGTCAGTTTGTTCACACTGCAAGTTGCTCCACAAACATGCCCATCTGTGCTCGCATTATCATGAGCACAGATAGGCACGTTCATGGAAATTAATTTGGATTTATATCTACAGTTCACTTATCTGTTACAAGCAAATTTAGGAAATTTGCTTAGAATAAGTGGTATCCTACCTTCACTAATAAGATATCTTGACATGTCACATAGGTTATTATACTGTCTATCTCTATATTCCTCAATAAGTGGATAATTCAGCACATAGTGTTCAAGACAGTGACCATATGCCTGATCACATAATTTGCATTTAGTTTGATCATCATCTGTGTATCTCCCAAACTGCCAAAAGTACTTGTAGCCAAGCCGAAGCCTGGCCACTACAACATCAGTCAGTCTGTTCACATTGCAAGTTGCTCCATAAACATACTTATCTACATTCATGTTATCATAGTGGGTTATAGATCTATTCAGGCTTCTAACTGCATTCCTATAGCTATCATTTTCATTATTTATTTCTCTCCAAATATTATTCCTAATGCTAGACACAGATATACCAAAGTTATATTCTACATTCTCCTTATGGGTGCTCTTCTTGGCTAACATATCAACTTTATCATGAAGGAATAATCCAATGTGTACGGAATCCATAGCAAATGTACTTTAATTCCTTTGTCCGATTTTTGAGTATCTATACCTGGCTTCTCCAATGAGCATGCTGTTAGAGTCATTATATGAGTCAAGAGCCTTCAATGATGACATAGAATCAGTAATGATGATAGAGTCAAGCTCAGTGTCATAAGTTAGCTTTAGTGCCATAAGGATTGCAAACAATTCAGTTTGCAGTGTAGACGCCCAGTTGTTAATTCTTATGCCTAGTTCAAAAAAATTATTATTGTTCTTAACTAGGGAGGTGGCAACCAGAGCAGATGCAGCCCTGCCAGAAGACTCCTGTTTAGATCCATCAGTGTATATAACTTGAGATAACTTATTACTACCAGCTAGGCGATAAATTTCTTCTTGAGCAGTTGCTTTGGGATTAATATGTACTAATGTTAGTTAACCCTTTGGGGGTCCAAGGGGGGTCTCTGAAACTCGTTCTCAGGGTCCACGAATTTAAAAAAAAATAAAAAATTATTTTTTCTTATGGAATGATAGAGAATCTTTTTCCGATCATAACGCCACAAAAATTATGAAATTTGATCGAAAACTAACGGAATTATGCTTTCGCGAAGTTAGCGGTAGCCATGACACTTACGCATCGGCGATTTCGCCCACTTCGAGCCCTATTTTCGGCACATTGCAATGTTTCAGTCTATTAAAATTATAGCTATTTCGCTAGAACTCCATTTCTTCTATCGAATGAGTACAAGAAATCGCCTATTTACCAATTTCAACTACCCAAAAGAGTGGTCAGAAAATGGCAATTTGGCCAATTTCACACAAATTTCAAACGATGCCAATTTCAAAATAGGATCCATAATAAACAAGACAGACATTCCTGGCGCTAAAATAACATCTTCTCTGTTCATTAGTTACGTCTCCAGGCCCCTCTTACATTACTTTTGCATTCCATTTTGAATTTTTATTCTCACAAAAAAATAAAAGATTTATTGTTATGTATACAACTGCATCATTGTAAAAATGGTATAAATAATATCAGAGCACTTGTGCATGAATATCAGACTCGCCAGTTGATGTGTATTGGACGCATGGCTTGATTTGTTTACTCTTGAACATCGTCAAAAATCGAACATTTTCGCTACTTTGAGCTCAATTTCAAGGTACTTGTTAATGACAAACCAATCAAAATCATCTCTATTTCTGTAATATATCTTCCATTCTATCAAATAAGAACAAGAAAACGAGAATACAACAATAAATACTATACGAAAATAGACTGCAAAGTCGCTGTTTTAAATAAAAACCACGGTCAGAGTTTTTTTTTCCTCATTATGCACTGTGTGGTGCAGGAATTTTTTTATACTGCGCACACTGACCGCACAGACCCATTCTATCACATCTAGGCCTAACAGCCTGTTTCTGCTTGATTTGAGGGCGTTAGAATTTAGGCGTACTAGTACGTCAATAACCCCAGTGCGTAAGACGTACTAGTACGACCAAAACCCGAAAGGGTTAATTGCTTTGCATGGCCTTTCGATGGAATGAAAAGATTTCTGCATTTTCCATCCTGCTGTCATTTAGAGGGCTGCTGAACTCTGGTTATACTGTTCTTTTAGAATTTTGCTTGTTTCCCATTCAATACATAAGAGCACGAGTGTGGTCTCGTAAACCCGACAACAATAGGATGATGGACAGAATCTTAAACGTGGTTTGATAGAAAACAATTTGTTGTGGTCCAAAGTGTACCAACACTGCTGCCACTGGCAGAGAGCACTGAAATATAGTCCAAGTAAAGAATGCCCTTATGGGAAATCTGAAGGTCTTTAATAGCTAACCAAGTGGCTGAGTCTTGAACATTGGCATGTAGAGATTTAGCTTGCTAGAAATGTGACAAAGCCAATGATGTGTATGAAGGATGATTGGATGAGGGAAGGCAAATTTCTGGATAGTTAGAATGCTTGATGCTGCATGATAATTGCTCCTTACCCTACCTAGTATGTATAGCAGTAAACAAGTACCACTGGGAGGGCATGTCTCTCTTCAACTGAGCCAGGCTCAGCCAACAAGAGAGATAGGTGGCTGTCACCTCCAGAAATACTCCTGTAATTTAAGGACACATAAGGCCACCCACCCGGGTCTCAGAGGATGGCCAGACATATCCCGATAATCCAATTCCCATGGCAAACAGCACTGCCACCAAGGTCCTCGACATAACAGGATGGATAATATTCCTTGTTGCAGCTGAAATTTCCAACGGGAAAATATCCCCAAATAAGGAGGCCAAATAAAGAGAGGAGGGAAGGAGATGGGGTATTTACATTCAATCCAAGGAAGGAAACAAGAGGTTTAATTCCTCACATCAAAACCCTTCACAATGGGGTGCACCCCCATAAAGGGATTCTAATTAGAACATTAAGATTGTTAATAGTGTGTGAGGTGCCAATTTCTTTTTAAAATGATACATTATTTTTCCATTTAAAGTTTAATAAGCCTATTTTGAATGTCTTCAGTCTTTAATCACTAATGTATCTTAAAGAAGAATATCCTATTTTTTTTGTGTCAGTGCAAATTTGTCAATTGACTAAAATAGTTAATAAACTTGCAATTGTTGGTTTGTGTGATAATTAGAGTATTCATCTTTTGATTCTTCAAACATTTAGTGTTAATGTGTTTTTCTCATCAGAAGCTTTTGACTGTTTTAGAGTTATGTAGGTTTAAATTTTTCCCAATTTTTTATTAAGCAAGTTACTAGTTTTATGCAATAACTGGAGAATGCTTCTTCAATTAACTCAAACCATACAAATTGATGCATCTTAATAAAAAAAATGTTTGGATTGATTTTGGGCGTGTAGGTGCCAATTTGCAAATTTTATTGAAGAAACTGGGAACACTGAAACACTGCTTTTCATGGATTTTTGAAAATTCATCCGATTACCTTCAATCTTTAAATGCCAATAACTTGAGAATGGAACACTGGACGGTTCAAATTTAAAAGGTGCTGGTGTATTTTGGGATTTTAAATTCTATGAGATAACTAAAGAATCCCGTTTCTGACAGTTTAAATTTTTAAAAGGAGATATATTTTACTTAGCAGAAGGCTTGTATTGGTGTTGTATACAGTGTGCAAAGTTAAAATTTTTTAACCTTTCACTTCGGTTTAAAATTTTCCCCCGGCCAGTGTCGGTCCCGTAATACTATCCAAAATTTAGCACCTTCAAATCTGGGGGGAAGGCGGTGGCCTACATGTGAGAGAAGGGGTGTGTGCTCAGTGTGCACAGTAAAAAAAAAATGGGGAGGCCGCGGGCTTTGGGGGAGTCCCAAACAGATGCCTTGTACCCATGTCTAGCGGAAGGAATACCCTCCCCAGGAACGGGGGCCTTTTCCCCTTCCCCAAGTGATAGTTCTAACACAGATGGTGCAGTGAAGATGAAGGTCATGGTTCTGACGGTTTGTGACTAAAGCAATGCCCGGATAACAGAAATAGTGCTGAAACCCAGGCGACCATCAACCTTCCCCCTTGGTGCTGGGCCACCCGTTCATTTAGTTTCCACAGCGAAAGGGCTCAATTTTGTCTAAAGAATAATGTTTATTCGGGTTTAAACAAAACAGTTACACAGATTATCATCCTAGCAGCATATGTAGAGAACCTAGGAAAACCCCAAAAAAAGTCAGACAAAGTTTTGGGGGTGGGGGAAAAAGACAGCATGGTTGGTGGGGAAGACAGCATTTTTTGGGGGGAAGAAGATGGTTGGTGGGGAAGATTTAGGGGTTATGGTAATGTTACAATTGGGATGGTAATACATGGGATGGTGGTGGTGGTGTAATGTGTCATGCAGCACGGCTGGTAGCCATCCCCTGACTCAGCACACCCACAACAAAGACCACCTTGAACCACCCACACACAAAACAACCCATCCACAAAACCCAGGACCCTTTTTATGAGTGAGGAGTGTAAAAAAACAACACTGTGTATCAATGTTTAAAGAGTCCGCTGCAACACTTCTAGGATCGTTTCCCGGGCTCAATTTTAATGGGTGTGTACTTACCTAGTTGTGGTTGCAGGGGGCGAGTCTCCTGGCCCCCTTCCTGGCCGCTGGGGCACGCTCCTGCCCATGAGCTTTATCCCTTCCTTCCCCTTTTGGGATGGTCGAAAAAACGTTTTAGGCACTGTGGTTTTGACGACTAGTACGCCAAATTTAAAACCCCCCAAATCAAGCAGAAACAGGCTGTTAGGCCAGATGTGATAGAATGGGTCGGGGGTCAGTGGCAGTAAAAAAAATTCCCACCAAAGTGCTGAGGAAAAAAAAAAAGCCGTGTTTTGGTTTAAAAAAGCGACTTTTCAGCATTTTGGTATGGATTTTTCTTGTATTCTCGTTTTCTTAGTCTCATTTTAGAATAGATATATATTACAGAAATAGAGATTATTTTGACTGGTTTCAATGACAAGTACCTTGAAAATAACAAAATGAAAAAAAGTTGATTTTCCGATGTTGGAGTAAACTAATCACACCATCGTCCCAAAACACATCAACTGGAGAGTCTAAAATTCTTCCAAGTGTCTGATATTATTTATACAATTTTTAAATGATGAGGTATACATAACAGTAAATCATTTTTTTGAGAAGAAAAAATTTAAAATGGAAAGCAAACGAATGTAAGAGGGCCCGGTATCATGACTAATGAACAAAAAGATGTTATTTTAGTGCCAGGAATGTCTGCCTTGTTTATTATGGACCCTTTTTGAAATTTTGTAAATTCCAAATGCCATTTTCTGACCACTATTTTGGGGAGTTGAAATTAAATAGGCGGTTTCTTGTACTCAATCGATGACGAAAAGGAGTTCTAGCGAAATAGCTATAATTGTAGGAACTGAAACATTGAATGTGCCAAAATGGGCTCAAAATGGGGAAAACGCCGATGCGTAAGGTCATTACTCTAACCGGGGAAAACATAATTCCGTTTGTTTTCGATCAAATTTCATAATTTTTTTTATGATCGGAAAAAAATTTTTATCATTCCATAAGAAAAAAAAATTTTTTTTTTTAAAAATTTGTGGGCCCGAGAACTAGTTTCAGAGCCCTTTGGGCCCCCCAAAAGGGGTTGTATGTATGGAACCTGCCTCCACTACATCGCTTTCCCCAAACTATTCCCCTTTCCCACCCCCCTATGACTGAAGAAATACTTTTGGTGTGTGTTTTGTATGTATTTTGTATGTATGTGTGTGTAATATATATATATATATATATATATATATATATATATATATATATATATATATATATATATATATATATATATATATATATATATATATATAACACACACACACACACACACACACACATGGATAGGCTGCAAACCTGGTGAATTGGCTCCTGGAGTTCAACCCCAAACCCAAAAGTCAAAGTTGGGGGAAGGGCAAAAAAACCCAGACGGGGACAGTCTAAGAGACTACAAACTTCAATCAAGGAAAAAAATCTTGGGGTGAGTATAACACCCGGCACATCTCCTGAGGCACATCAACCCAAAAACTGCTGCAGCAGGGCGCCTAGCAAACCAAGAACAGCATTCCACATCTTTAAAAAAGAATCGTTCAGGACCCTGTCACTGTGCCCTTAGGCCCATACTGGGTATACCCAGTTTGGAACCCACATTTTTCCCAAACACAAAAAACTGGGAAAATGCAAAGGTTTGCAACAAGACTAGTCCCGGAGCTAAGGGGGTCCCCCCGAGGAGAGGGTTAAGGAAACCCGCGACACTGGAGGACAGGGAGATAGGGAGGACATGATAACGACATATAAAATACTGAGGAATTGACAAGGTTGACAAAGACAGAATGTTCCAAGATGGGCACAGCAACAAGGGGGCACAGTTGGAAGTTGAAGACTCAGATGAATCACAGGGATGTTAGGAAAATTTCTTCAGTCACAGAGTAGTGGGGAAATGGAATACTTGGGAAGCGATGTAGTGGAGGCAGGTTCCATACACAGCTTTTAAAAAGAGGATGATGCTCATGGCCGGGGGGGTACCCAGTAGCGGCCAGTGAAGGGCGGGGCCAGGAGCATGTCTCACCCGCAACCACAACTAGGGAGTATGCACATACATCTAAAAAACATAATAAAACATATATAATATATATATATATATATATATATATATATATATATATATATATATATATATAATATATATATATTTATATTATAATATATATATATATATATATTATATATATATATATATATATATAATATATATATATATATATATATATATATATAAAA
>WNWK01053153.1:0-11959 GCA_009830355.1 Cherax destructor
TTTAATGAAAAAATATTAATCCGTAAAAAATTGGGAAAAGTTAAATTTTTAAGGCAGTTCAGCCTAATTGACCAATTGTTTTATTGGGTATAACATATATTTATCTGATCCTATCCCCAGTACACCATGGAGGAAGGACCCCCTCCTTCAGGGAGTCCCAGAAGTTTAGAAAATGCGGAGAACTTGCCCATCATTATATGTTTGTTCCCATAGGCTGGAGCCCCTTGGCTCAGGGGGAAAGAGTGCATCTAAGTTCCTTAAGGAGCTAGGCAGAAGACTCATCGGGGTAACTGGGGATCCCAGGGCGGTAGTTTTCTGTTTCAGCGACTCAACGCTGTGGTTCAGGGGGTTAATGCTTGTGTATTTTGGGGTACCCCCCCTATTGTAATCGGGATAAATCTGTGATAAACATGTTGCAATATGCTTTTTAAATGTATCCTCAAACCTCATGTATTTAAAACCATCTTTATACTAGAAAATATATATATATATATTAAATTATATATATATATATATATATATATATATATATATATATATAAAAAAAAACAATCCAGACAGGCGATCTTAACAATAGAAGCAAGCAACCCCTGCACACCGTGGTATGTGGTGCAAGTTCTGAATAACTGAAACCTAAAAAGACGTTTCGGGAGTCAATCCCTTTTGGCCTTCCCCAAACCAGGTCTCCTGGAGGATCAAGGAATAACATAAGAATGGGGGGCCTGCAGAAGGCCTACTGGCCCATATAAGGCGATCAACCCGGCTGTTACTGCTGGCTGAAAAGTCGAACGTTTGAACCACGGTCTGATTGGTCAGGCACTGATTGGGGAACTTGTCTAGTTCTTTCTTGAAGACCACCACAGGGTCGTTGGTAGTTTCCTTTATTCTCAGAGGGAGGGCGTTAAGAGGGGGGGACCTCTGACCCCATCAATTCTTTCTTATTATGCTCGTTGCATTCCTGTTTTTTAACTGAAGTATTTTCCACCGTCTGCAAGTCTTTTGTTGTCATAGAGAGGGTTTTGTGTTGGGGTTGGGGCCAGTCCCTCCAAGATTTTCCAGGTATAAATTACGACATTTTTTTCGCCTCGTTCCAAGCGTTCCAGTGGTTCAGATGCTTGACTGAGTGTTTACGAGCAGGAAAAGTTCTTGTACGTTTCCCCCAGCAGTCCCGCCTGCATTGAAGAGGGGGAGGGCCGTCTGTATATAGTAGTATTTCAGAATGGAGAGAACAAGTGACTTTAAAAGATCATTATTGGGTCAGTATCCTTGTGTTGACGGGCTAGTCATCCAGTCCATCATTTTCCCTTCGTAGCAATAGCAATATTGTTTAAAGTCCGTGAATGTGAGATCTTCCGACATCATTACTCCCAAGTCTCACATACGGTTTTTCTTCGAACTATTTCAGTTGGTCCTTATCCATTCATTCTTTATTTCTTTTTTTAAAACCACCAAAGATTAGCGGTTTTTACGGTCCCTTAATAGAGATTTTAAAGCTCAAAAGGGTACTACGGGTTTGATTTTTGTCAGTGCGGGTATAAAAACGAGAAACAAGGGGCGAGCACCTTTCCAACAAACAGAGCTTTTTACGTAGCAGCCTCCGACCTCACCCTTTTACCCCCTTATATGTTAAAAATTAAATATCCATCTGCCCACTTTTCCAGTTATATTCCTATTGTAAGCATTTTTTGCCAGTCACATCATAGTCATTGTCGAACACTTTTGCAAAATCAGTGTACACTACATCAACATTTAGCTTGTCTTCCAGATCATTCAGGGACGCAACGATCTAGCAAGAAAGGCAGGAGTGACCGCCGTAAACCCATGCAGCCCTGGATTGTGCACTTTTGCGATTATATGTGAATGACAAAACGAACATTCCTGTTTTGTGCACCATGGTATGTGATGCATACCATGGTATGTGTTGTAAACTGTGGTATGTGTTGTAAACTGTGGTATGTGTTGTAAACTGTGGTATGTGTTGCACACCGTGGTATGTGTTGTACACTTTTGGTATGTGTTGTAACTGTGGTATGTGTTGTACACTGTGGATTGGGTACACTGTGGTATGTGGTGTACTTTGGGGATGTGGTGTACACTGTGGTATGTGGTGTACACGTGGTATGTGTACACCATTGTATGTGTTGTACACTGTGGTATGTGTTGCGCATTGTTAGGTTGCACACCATGGTTGTTGCACAATGGTATGTTTACACCATGGTATGTGTTGCACACTGTGGTATGTGGTGTACACTGTGGTATGTGTTGCACACCATAGTATTTTTGGCACACTGTGGTATTGGTACACCCCCGTGGTATGTTGCACACTGTGGTATGTGGTGTACACTGTGGATGTGGTACACACTGTGGTATGTGTTCACACCGTGGTATGTGGTGACACAAATGTGATTACACCCTGGTATGTGGACACACCATGGTATATGGTGCACACTGGATGTGATGCACACCCTTTATGTGGTAACACCATGGTATGGGTACACACCATGGTGGGACACACCATGGTTTTGGGTACACACCATGGTATGGGTACACCCATGGATGTGTTGCACACTGGTATGTGGTGCACACCTTGGTATGGGGGAAGAAGAAAGAATATTGTTCAAAAAGGCTGAGAATGTATCAGTGGGGAGGATGTTGACTTAGTAGTGACCATTCAACGTGCCCACTGAGCAAAGGTCTGGACACCAACCCCTTTTTTCCCATCCCCCTCAACTGTCACCCATTTTCCCCCAACTGTCAAAACTGACCCCCCAACTGTCCTCAACCCATCCCCAACTGTCCTCTATACCCCCAACTGTCACTCCATACCCCAACTGTCCTCCTCCCCCCAACTGTCAGTCCATTATCCCAAACTGTCACTCCACCCCCCCAACTGTCCTCCATACCCCCAACTCCCATACCCCCAACTGTCAGTCCATTATCCCCAAACTGTCCTCCACCCCCCCAACTGTCCCCATACCCCAACTGTCCTCCATACCCCCAACTGTCAGTCCATTATCCCCAAACTGTAAAACCCCTTCCCCATCCCCCCAACTGTCATTCCATACCCCCAACTGTCACTCCATACCCCATTCCCTGCTGACCTACGTGCTCGGCTGCTGGAAAAACAAAGAGGTGCTTAAAAGAACATAATGTAATCCGTATGTTTTTAAACTGAAGTTGACCCCTGCGCCAGTATAGAAACTGTTACTGCGACTGGGTTATCATGCCTTGTCCCTATAGAAAAAACCATCATCATACCGTCCCTACATAAAAAACCATCATTATACCACCCTTTGCCTAATAAACCATCATTCCGCCCTACAAAAACCATAATACCGTCCCTGCATAATAATCATACTGACCCTGCATAATAAACCATCGTCATACCGCCCGCATAATAAACCATCATCATATCGCCCGCATAATAAACCATCATCTTGTAAACCTTTGCACAAACAAGGTCAACATGGGTTTGGGCTGGACGTTAAGTCTCCCCAACTGCTCGACCTTACAATATGTTCCTGACTGCACTGGAAGACTTAAAAAAATGTAGATGTAGAAACAAAATCTAAAATTACCAGACAAAATTCGTGGTGTAATAGCATACAATTTGCTGGTAAAAGTGGGCAGAGAGGTATTCAGATTTCTAAAGAACGTATCACTGAGTGAACTTTGTTTTCTTAAGCACCTGCCCATTAAACAGTTCAGTACTCTAAGGCATGGCCCTGGCACCTTACTGTTTCTTATCCTCAAAACAAAGATAAAACACTAACACAGCTTCCTATCATCTTTTCGATACAGTACAAAAGTATGAAAGTCACCTTAGTAGAAAATAGGGAAAACTACAGATACCAGAAAAAACCATCCAATAGTCAAATGACAATAACACGATGTTCAGTTTACCTGAGAAGTTCCCGTAGTGCTAAATTTTGTACGTGATGAAATGAAGACAAAAAAGGGAAAACGTATGTAGGAGTAGGAAACATGATAAAGCATTAGGGAAAAAATAGAGCGTTAAAACAGGTTTTTAAAGACCCCTGGCTATGTTTAAAAAAGGGATTTGATAAGTTCCTGATCAGCCTGGCTTGCATACGTTGAACTGCGTGGGCCAGCACCAACAGTCAAAAAGGGATGGTTTGGGACCGGATCGCTAGGGGGGAGAGCCCCGAAACGTCTACAGGAAATCTATAGTTGAACACCAATACACCTCATTCTTCCCTTCCCCCCCATAAACACTCACTGCTTCCTTCTATACTCTGGTGTAGTGGTGTTGAAGGTTTTCTTGCACCAGGCTAGCTAGCTTGGGGCCTGGTCTGCCCTTGATAAATTGATGCGATAAGCAGCAGTCCTGCATAATGTCTTGGTCAGCCTTGATTTAGTTGGTGTTGCGACGTAGCTGGGGTAGTGTTGTGATATTCACGCCGTGCTTGTCAATTGTTACAACAGCGAATTTTCTTGGTGCTTATATATAAATGCATAAATACACACACACACGGCCTGACGATACTGGAGGACAGGAGGGTTAGGGGAACATGATAACGACATACAAAATACTGCGAGGAATAGATAAGGGGGACATAGACAGGATGTTCCCGAGATGGGGCACAGAAACAAGGGGTCAATTGGGAAATTGAAGACTCAGATGAGTCTGGGAAGTGAGGTAGTGGAGGCAGGAACCATACATGGGCAGGACGGGGGAAGACCTAGGCGGTCAGTGAAAGGCGGGGCCAGGAGCGGTCTCGACCCCCACAATCACAAATAAGTGGTACACACATACACACACACACACACACACACACACACACAAAACTAACATACACACAAAAAAAAAAAAAAACTAACACACACACACACAAAACTAACACACACACAAAACTAACACACACACAAAACTAACGTGCACACACACACACACAAAAACTAAGACACACATAAAATTACACACAAAAAACCCCAAACACACACACACAGGCCCCACACACTTTCCCCCTGCTCCCTCCACCCACCTTCCCCACCCCCTTTCCCCCTAAACCCCCCTCCCCACCCACCCCTCCCCCTCCCCTCTCCCATTCTCTCCCCCTGTTTCTCCCTCCTTCACCCCCTCTCCCCCATAATCCCCCTGTTTCCCCCCCCCCCCTTCTCTTCCATTTCCCCACTGTCTTCAGTTTCTCCTCTCCCCCCCCTCCACCCCCACACAAACACTCAGGCAATCACACCAAAAAAACAACCACACAGAAATACATAGTTTTCCACTCTGTGGCATTTTAAAAAAATAAAAAAAAAAAATGGGGCCCCAAAGAAAAACGGGACGGAAAACTAGGGGACTGGAGGAAAGGTTTTGCAAAGGAAGATTGGGCGGCAGAGCTCATAAAAAGGGGGAACATGAGGGGGAAGGAAGCTAAAAGGAGTTTTTAAGATGAAAATGGAGGAGAGGATAGCTGAAAAGTAAGATAATGGAGGAGAGGATAGCTGCAGAAAGTAAGAAAAATGGGGGAGAGGATAGCTGCAGAAAGCAGGAAGTGGGAGAAGCAAGTCAAACAGCAGGGGGCCAAGATCCCAGAGATTAGAAGAAGAACTGAAAATTTGAAACAGCCTAAAGAATTTAAAAGGGAAGGGACATGGTATCAGAAACTGCTACCTCAGTCACAAAGAAGAGGACTGTAGAGAACGGGGAAACTGTATGCAGGGGCTATATCAGACCATCGGGGCCCGAGAAAAAGAGGGGATCACATCAGGAACAATCGGGGGGGAGTGTAGAAAAAGGGAGGGGCTGTTTAACGAAAGCCCTAACAGACCACAGCAGTGCACGGAAAAGTTAAAAAGGGGAAAAGCGACAGGCCACGGGGCCCAAAGGGAAAACCAGACAGTGAAGAGATTGAAAAAAGGGAAAAGCTTGCAATGGAGGCAACTATATCAACCCGGGGGTTACATAGGGACAGGCAGTGGGAGAATGAAAGGGGAGAGATCGGGCCCTTTTTTTTATGGGCTCCAGAAAGCTAAAGGGGGGAAACTTTGAAAAAAGAAGAAAAGGGGGGAAAAATGAAATTGAAAACATCATGAAAGCAATAGGAGAAGATGACATGCCCCAGTTTAAATTTTCGAAAAAGGTTTTCAAGAGGAAGAACCCGGCCCAGTCAAAAGAATTTTAAAACCCAGAATTGACTCAAACAGGATCCTGCAGGAGAAAGCAAGCCCGGGGGGATATATCAAGTACCGGGGGGTGACCAAACCCGGACGGGCCCAGGGGAAGAAAGACAGAAACTGAAAAAAAAAATTTACAAAAAGAAAAAGGGGGAAAAGAGAGATGGACAGGAAAACCCCAGACTCGGGGAAAAAAAGCTCTTATACAACCACCTTCAGATGTTCCCCAACCCGGAAAACCCCAATGCAACCAAACAACCTAACCCAAAACACACATGCCATACCCAATGATTCCACCCACCTCATTAAAAACCCTTCCACCCTTCCCACACCAACCACCCATAGTTCCCCATCAGATCTCCCACTTTCCCAACCCCAACCCCCCAGACTACGGTTTTAGAAAAGAAGTTAAAGTTTTGGGTATAAAATGCAGATGGTATAACAAAAAAGGGAGGATGGCATGAAAGAATAAAGGAGACATCCCCAGACATAATAGCACTCACAAAAACGAAACTCACCAGGGGATAACAGATGAAACCCTTTTCCCCCCCGGATATCAAATCCTCGGGAAAAGATGGGGGAGCAGGGGGGGAGGAGGAGTTGCATGCTCATTAAGAACGGGGGGGGTTTGAGGAAGGGGAAAGGAAGGGAATGGAATGGGTAAAAGGGGACACATAGTTGGGGGAAAAATTTAGTTAGGGCCATAAGGTGGTAATTGCTGTAATGTACAACCCCCCAGAAATGCAGGAGGCCAAGAGAAGAATAGATGAGAGCAACAGAGCAATGGTAGACACACTTTGCCGAGGTAGCCAGAAGAGCCCACATGGGGAGAGCAAAGTTACTAGTTATGGGTGATTTCAATCACAAAGAGATTGATTGGGAAAACCTAGAGCCCCATGGGGGTCCCGGGAAACAAGGGAGCCAAGATGATGGATGTGGGACTGGGGAAAAACCCCATGCATCAACATGTTAGAACACTACCAGAGAGAGGGGGGGATGATCCACAAGACTGGGCCTATTTTTCACCTTGAGTAGTTGGGGCATTGAGGATATCAAAAAATGAAAGGCCCCTTTGGGGCTAGTGATCATTTGGTTCCCCCGGTTTTTATTATATAGTTGGGGCTACAAGTGGAGAGGGGGGCAGGGAAAAGGAAATGAGAAACGAAACTACAAAAGGGGGACTACACAGGCATGGGGAAATTCCTCAAGACCTTTAGTGGGAGAGAGAATTGGCAGGAAAACCAGTAAAAAAAAATGATGGAATATGTGACAACCAAATGCAAAAGGCAGAGGGAGGTTTGTCCCCAAGGGGAAAAAAAGTAATGGGGGAAAACCAGAACGAGCCCCTTTGGGTTTACCCAAAAAGGTGTAGGGAGGCAAAAAAATAAGGGGTAATAGAAGGGGAAAGGAAAAATTTCAGAAGACAAAGGACCCAGGAAAATAAAGAGATTAGCCGAAGAGCCAGAAACGAATATGCACAGGTAAGAAGGGGGGCTCAGCGACAATATGAAAAATGATATAACATCAAAAGTCAAGTCTGACCCCCAAGCTGTTGTATAGCCACATCAGGGGGAAAAACAAAAAGTCAAGGACCAGGTAATCAGGCTGAGAAAGGAAGGTGGGGGGTTCACAATAAACGACCAAGAGGTATGTGGGGAGCTCAACATGAGATTTAAAGAAGTTTTACACAGGAGACAGGAAGGACTCGAGGAATTTAGAATAGGAGGTATACCAACAAGTGCTGGGTGAAATAAAACACAACCGAGGAGGAGGGGAAAGAAGCTGCTATGTGAACTCGATACCTCAAAAGCGGTGGGACCGGACAACATTTCTCCGTGGGGCCTTAGAGAGGGAGCAAGTGTTTTGTGCCACTAACACAAATCTTCAAACACATCCCTTTAAACTGGGCAACTACCTGGGGGTGGAAAGGCAAATGATCCCAATTTTTAAAAAGGGGACAGACACAGGCATTAAACTACAGACCTGTGTCACTGACTGTATAGTAAAGCAAAGTCATGGAGAAGATCATCGGGAGGAGAGTGGTGGAGCACCTAGAAAGACACAAGCTTTTAAACGACAACCAGCACGGTTTCAGGAAGGAAAACCTGTGTCCAAAAACCCACTGGAGTTTTTATGGGGCAAAAGGGAACAGAAGTAAGACACGAGAGAGGGGGTTTGGGTAGACTGCATTTTTTGGGCTGCAAGAAGGCGTTTTGACACAGTTCCTCACAAGAGGTTAATGCAAAAGCTAAAGGGTCAGGCACACATAACAGGAAAAGCACTGCAAGGATCAGGGAATATCTGACAGGGGGGCAACAACGAGTCATGGTACGTGACGAGATGTCAGGGGCACCTGTGACGAGTGGAGTTCCACAAAAGGGGCAGTCCCTTTGGGCCTGTACTGTTTTTTGGGATATGTGAATGACATAACGGAAGGGATAGACTCAAAAAGTGTCCCTGTTTGGGATGATGTAAAGTTAATGGACGAATCAAATCAGTTTGAGGATCAGGCAGGACTACAAAGAGACCTGAACAGGCTGCAAGCCTGGTCCAGTAACTGGCTCCCTTTAATTTAACCCTGCCAAATGTAAAGTCATGAATATCGGGGAAGGGGGAAGACCCCAGACGAGTATAGTCTAGGTGGCCAAAGACTGCAAAACCCCCCACTCAAAAAAAAGATCTTGGGGTGAGTATAATACCGAGCAAATCTCCTGAGGCACACATCAATCGATAACTGCTGCAGCATACGGGCGGTTTGGGAAACCTAAGAATAGCGTTCCAATACCTCACTAAGGAATCATTCAAGACTCTGTATACCATATACGTCAGGGCCCCTACTGGGTATGCGGGACCAGTTTGGAACCCCACCTGGTCAACACGTCAAGAAATTTGAGAAAGTGCAAAGGTTTGCAACAAGACTAGTCCCAGAGCGGGGGGATTGTCCTACGAAAAAAGGTTGGGGAAATGGGCCTGACGACACTAGAGGACAGGAGGGTTGGGAGACATGATAACGACATTAAAATACTGCGAGGAATAGATAAGGTGGACAGAGACAAGATTTTCCAGAGAGGGGAACAAAAAAAGGGGTCACAATTGGAAGTTGAAGACTCCTATGAGTAAAAGGGATGTTAGGAAGTATTTCTTCAGTCATAGAGTTGTCGGGAAAGTGGAATAGCTTAGAAAGCGACATAGTGGAGGCAGGAACCATACATTTTTTAAGACTAGGTTTGATAAAGCTCATGAAGCAGGGAGAGAGGGACCTATAAAAAAGTAAAGGGGGGGCCAGGGCTATGACTCGACCCCTGCAACCACAAATAGGTGAGTAAAATAGGTGAGTACATTCCCCCCGATGGCATGGTGGCTGCGCTCTTGCTTCCCCACGGGGGCCGGGGGTTTCTTTCCCCCGGGGGGGCCCGAAACATTTCAAGTGTTTCGTTACACACACAAAAATACAACGGGCCCTAGTGTCTTCGACATGTGCCTGGGAAAAAATGGTAACTAACACACATACACACACACACAAACGGTCAAATGACATCAACATGTGGTTTTCAATCGGTAACATACCCATCACATCCTCCTCTATTACTCGCCGCAGTCACATGTTTTAACTTTCCTCCGTCCCTCGTCCCTCACCTCATTGTGTGTACTCTTCTTCACGCTACTGGATGCTTATAACTGACCAAAATTTTTTTAAAAGGGGGGTGGCCCGGAAAGCCAGAGGAAGGCCTCGGTCAGATGCCCAAAAGCCCAAACGGCGGGTCATCATCGACAAACCCCGCGTCAAAAACATTGCCCTTTTTCCTGACGAACCTTCCAACCTACTTCCCCGCACCCCATCTCCAGCCTTCTCCCCCACCCCCTTTAAAAACGCATTTTACACTCCCCACAGCGCATTCACTTAGCCCCCCCCTCTCCTCTCCTCTCCTCCCTAATATAATAAAATTCCCGGCCACCTTGCTCTCATGCACCCCATTACACATTTTTCCCCTTTTCCCCCTCTCCTGCCCCATCTCTCCGACCCCGAGGGGGTCTTGGAGGGGGCGTCGTCGTCGTCAGCCCTTCATCATCGTCGTCTTTATTGTCCTCACCATCATCATTATCGTATTCATCATCCTCCTCCATATGGATTCTAACACATTCCTCATACCCCACCTTTAAAATGAAGAAAAAACCAAAAGGGAAGGACAGTAAAACTTGTTCTTCATAAAGAAACAAAACTCATTAGGGAAAAACTTAACCTTTCTGGTTCCCTTGAAACTATGACCCGGAGATCTTATTCAAATCATTAAGATACTAACCTACTTTGATAAACTCAAACTATTATTCAGCGTGAAGGATACAATGATGTAGAACAATTTAATGAAACTTTAAAGAGATACAACACAAATGTTGGTAATTTTTGTATTCCTTGTGAAAAAACCCGACATACACTGTGAGCAGCTTCAGCCCGTTTTGCACTACTGGTGTCACAGTCATCCCAAAAAACCCAGAACTCACCACGTGGAGGTAACTGCTCAGAGCTACAAATATCTGTAATTTTTATTTTTAGTTATGCATCACTGAAGTGATCTTCCCATTGGTGCTTTCAAGGACTAAAACATCGGTATTTTTCAAACCGATTAACGAAATGTATAAGATTGTTTAGATACACTAGGGCAGTGGCGACGTGGGTGGAACGTCCCTTTTTCCTACCTACTACGTACACCTAGTGTAGGGATCGTCTCTCAGCGACCCTGTCACAGACCAGGCCTCTGGTTGATGACCTGAGCAATTGGGTGTTGACACTAATAACATGTGATCTAACTGGCACCACATCCGGTTGATAAGGTTACTTTAAACTTACCCAGCTCTCACTTTAAAAAAAAAAATCAAGCACAGTAATAGCAGTAGCAGGAACAGTTAATCAAAAATCCTCCAACGTTTTGTACCGTCCCGAACCATTGTCGTCACAGCTGGGGGGTGGTGGGTAGTAGTAGTAACATAGTAGTAACAGTAGTAGTAGAAGTAATTGGGGGTTTGGGGACAGTAGTAGTTCTAGTGGTAGAATCAAATTTACTTCCACCTTACCAATTAAATATGCCTGAAGGTAGCTAAAGAAAGTTTCGGGGGGCAACGCCCCCCGGGGCCGGTCCTAGATCAGGGCCCCATGTTGCATCAAGGTTTATTAACCAGGCTGTTACTTCTGGCTGCACATGTCAACAACAAACCACAGTAAGACCCGCATCAGGAAACACTTGTTCTGTTTCCTGACAAACCTAACCAAGTTCAGTTCTCTCATGAGAACTGATAGATTTTTTTAATTCCATTTATGCACGAAGGGGGGTCACTGAAAAGTCCGGGGCCCCTGACACTGATCATGTTCTCTCTTAGTGTACTCGTCCCCATGTTTTTTAGTTGGTATTATGCACCCTCTGCTAAGTTTTTTTTTGTCTCTGAGTATTTCAGTGTTCGGTTTTGGGGCCAGTCCCTCCAGGATTTTACAGATGTAAATTATGTACCATTCTCGCCTTCATCCCAAGGGAAAACAGTTGAAGGGGCTTCAAGCATCTCCCGTAATTCAGATGTTTGAGTATACGACCAGTGAAAATTTTCTGTGTATTTTTCCCCTAACTCCCCAGTTTAAAAGGGCAGTTAGTATACAGCAGGATTCCAGCCTAGAGAGAACAAATAACTTAAAGAGTTTCATCATTGACTCAGCATCTCTTTGTCTTGAAAGTTCTTGTTATCCAGACTTTCCTTTTTCTTACGGTGACAATGGCAACATTATTGTGATCCTTTAATATGAGATCCTTTAACGTCATTCTTAAGTCCGCAC
>WNWK01053154.1:0-11959 GCA_009830355.1 Cherax destructor
TATATATAAATGACCTTGACGAGGGAATTTCTAGTGATATGAGCAAATTCGCTGATGACACGAAGATAGGTAGGATAATCGATTCAGACGTAGATGTCAGTGAACTACAGGAGGATTTAGACAAACTCAATTCCTGGTCAGAAAAATGGCAGATGCAGTTCAATGTAGATAAATGCAAAGTTCTAAAGCTCGGGAGTGTTCATAACTCAGCACTTATAAGTTAAATAACGTAGAACTTAGCCATACAGATTGCGAGAAGGACTTGGGGGTGATGGTAGCAGCAACCTTAAACCAAGACAGCAATGCCTAAGCGTACGTAATAAGGCAAATAGATTACTGGGATTTATATCAAGAGTGTTAGCAACAGAAGTCCAGAGGTTATATTACAGCTTTATACATCATTAGTAAGGCCTCACCTAGATTACGCAGCTCAGTTCTGGTCTCCATATTACAGAATGGACATAAATTCGTTAGAAAACATTCAGCGTAGAATGACTAAATTAATACATAGCATTAGAAATCTTCCTTACGAAGAAAGATTGAAGACCCTTAAATTACATTCACTTGTAAGACGTAGAATGAGGGGAGACATGATCGAGGTATACAAGTGGAAAATGGGTATTAACAAAGGGGATATAAATAAGGTCTTGAGGGTATCTCTCCAAGAGAGAACCCGCAATAATGGATTCAAGTTAGATTAGTTTAGATTTAGAAAGGATATAGGAAAGTATTGGTTTGGAAATAGGGTAGTTGATGAGTGGAACAGTCTGCCTAGTAGGGTTATTGAAGCTAGGACCTTGGGTAGTTTCAAATTTAGGTTGGATGAGTTCATGAGTGGGGGGGGGGTTGGATTTGAGTGGGAGTTGCACATGAGTGGATGAGATTGTCAAAGCTTATTTCTCGGGTAGCATTGAAAATTAGGTTGAACAAATATTCTGTTAGTGGGATGGAATGTGAAGAACCTGCCTAGAATGGGCCAACAGGCCTGCTGCAGTGTTCCTCCTTTCTTATGTTCTTATGTTCTTATTTATTTCAAGAAGTATAAGCAACAGAAGTGCAAAAGTTATTTTACAGCTCTATACATCACTAGTGAATCTCATTTGGATTATGCAGCTCAGTTTTGGTCTCCTTACTACAGGATGGATATAGATTCATTGGAGAACATACAAAGAAGAATGACTAAAATGATTTACAGTATAAGAAATCTCCCGTATGAAGATAGACTTAGAGCGTTGAATCTCCACTCTCTGGAGAGACGTAGAATGAGGGGAGATATCATCGAGGTGTACAAGTGGATGATGGGCATAAACAAAGGAGATATTAATAAAATACTGAGGATATCGAACCAAGTAAGAACGAGAAATAACGGATTTAAATTGGATAAATTTAGATTTAGAAAGGACATAGGCAAGTACTGGTTTTCGAACAGAGTTGTAGATGCGTGGAACAATCTTCCGAGTAGGGTGATAGAGGCTAGGACCTTGGGTGGCTTTAAAAAGAGATTGGACAAATATATGAGTGGGAGGGGCTGAGTTTGATTAGTGTCGTGAGTACGGGAATAAATTCTTAGGTAGTGGTGGTTTTGATAAGGACCTGCCTTGTATGGGCCAGTAGGCCTTCTGCAGTGTTCCTCCATTCTTATGTTCTTATGTTATGTTCTCTTCTCTCTCTCTCTCTCTCTCTCTCTCTCTCTCTCTCTCTCTCTGGGAAAATGATAAACAAACAGTCAGAAACGAATATGCAGAATAAGAAGGAAAGCTGAATAAAATGAAGATGACACATCACCAAAGGCCAAAACAGAGCCAAAGTTATTCCACAGCCACATAATAAAAGAAGATAAAAGTGAAGGACCAAGTGATAACGTTGATGGAAGAGGATTGGATGCTGACGGAGAATTACAAGGAAGTATTCGAAGAGCTTAGCAAAAAGATTGAAAGATATATTTAAAGGAGAAAGTGGAAAGATAACGGAAGGAAGTGCAGTTAGATCAGATCAACAGATCTCACGAAATCGCAATGACACAATTGCAAACAAACCACAAACCATACCACGGGTGGGGTTCGAACCCGCGGTCAGAGTCTCAAAACTCCAGACCGTCGCGTAAGCCACTGGGCCAGCTAGCTTCAATAAGATTCATCCAACTAGGTATATTTCTACACCATAGGAAGGTTAGCATAGGCACCACTTTGTCCACAAATACC
This sequence comes from Cherax destructor, assembly GCA_009830355.1. Classification (NCBI taxonomy): domain Eukaryota; kingdom Metazoa; phylum Arthropoda; class Malacostraca; order Decapoda; family Parastacidae; genus Cherax; species Cherax destructor. The sequence continues at coordinate 2,202 of WNWK01053154.1, forward strand.
TAGTTGGATGAATCTTATTGAAGCTAGCTGGCCCAGTGGCTTACGCGACGGTCTGGAGTTTTGAGACTCTCTGACCGCGGGTTCGAACCCCACCCGTGGTATGGTTTGGTTATATCAACAGGTGTTAGAAAGGATCAGTGGAGTCAAAAGAGTTATCAAAGTACTGAAATTCGTGGAAAAAAAACATGGCCATGAGATAAGTCGTTACGGTCTAATTACCACCCAGTAAGTCTCAGTTGTAGACAAATTACTAGAGTCAGTTATAGCTGATAAAAGATCCATCTTAATAAGCATAATCACGTTAATGATACTCAGCATGGATTCACGAGGGGCCGTTCCTGCCTGACTAATTTAATGACCTTCTTCAATAAAGCATTTGAGGTAGATGATCATCATAAAGAATTCGATATTATTTATTTGGATTTTAGTAAAGCTTTTGACAGAGTACTACACAAAAAACTAAAGAAAGTGGCAGCTCACGGTATTGGGGGAAAAATTCCTGTCGTGGATCGAGGCGTGGCTGACCAACAGGAAGCAGTGTTCATAAATGAGGTAAAATCTGAATGGGAATCAGTAACACGTGGCGTTCCACTGGGATCAGTTTTAGGCCCATTATTGTTCATAATATGTATTAATGACCTTGATGAGGGAATAACAAGTGATATTAGCAATTCACCGATGACACGAAAATAGGCTGGATATAATTGATTCATAGGAAGATGTCACTGAACTTCGGGAGGATTTAGACAAACTTATGTCGTGATCGGAAAAGTGGCAGATGCAGTTCAGTGTAGATAAATGCAAAGTCCTGAAGCTCTGGAATCTTCATAACCCTAGCGCTTATAAACTAAATAATGTAGAACATGGCCATACAAAATGCGCGTTATAGTAAGCATTGCCTAAGCGTACGTAATAAGGCAAACAGATTACTGGGATTTATATCAAGAAGTATAAACAACTGGAGTCCAGAGGTTGTACTACAGCTCTGCACATCATTATTAAAGCCTCACTTAGATTTTGCAGCTCATTTCTGGTCTCCATATTACAGTATGCAATAAGATCACAGTAAACAGGTGATATCACGATATGAAGAACAACCACTGTGAAAAAAAAACAGTGAAATTCCAAGCGCTTTTGTGATTTCTCACATTATCAAGGAAGTGTAATTGGAGAAATCACGAAAGCGTAGTCCACAACTACGGTGCTCTTCACGAACTCCAAGGCTGAGGCACTGATTACCTCATCTTCTGTATATAGTTCTACTGTCTTTAAATTATGTCCTTGTTTTTGTATTGATAAAGCCACTGGATGGTGAAACGTCTACAATAAAGATACCCAGATGTTGCACATGTGTCTTGAGTTCAATGACGAAATTAATCCATTGCATAAGGAATCTTCCATACAAACAAAGAGTGAAATCCCTTAACCTACATTATCTTGTAAAACATAGAATGAGGGGAGACGTGATTGAAGTATATAATTAGAAGATGGCCATAAATAAGGGAGATATAAATAAGGTTCTGAAGATATCACTTCAGGAAAGAACTAGAAATAATGGATTAAAATTGGATAAATTTAAATTTAGAAATGATATAGGAAAGTAGTCGATGAGTGGAGCAGTGTACTTAGTAGTCATTGAAGCTAAAACCTTGGGTAGCTTCAAATATAGGTTAGGTAAATACATGAGTGAGAGGGAGTTGGATTTGAGTGTGACTTGCTCTTGAGATAATAGGGTTAGTAGTAGTTAACAACCACTGAGTGTGTTGTTTGGTTAACCACTGAGTGTGTTGTTTGGTTGTCAACCACTGAGTGTGTTTGGTTAACAACCACTGAGTGTGTTGTTTGGTTGTCAACCACTGAGTGTGTTTGGTTAACAACCACTGAGTGTGTTTGGTTGCTTACTTAGAGCCAGTCAACGGTCCTGCACTCACAGAATATATTGTTTATATTAACTGTTGTTGCTGCTGCTTTTGTTGTTTTAAGATAAACTTTTGTTTACATATACAGCAACTGCATGAGGGCAAACACATGATTATTCTCCTCCTTATATATATATATATATATATATATATATATATATATATATATATATATATATATATATATATATATATATATATCAACAAAAGGTCGTTGATAGGTTGTTGGAATCTGCGACTTTAAGCAAAACGATCTATAACGAAACCACACCTTGCAGTCCACGTCAAACCTTTTAAACTACTAATGTCACATTCTTTGTGAATGAATGGTTCAGAGAACCGACGAGTTGTAAGTGACACAAATGCAACACTTGGGTATCTTTATTGAGAAAGTTTCGCCACACAGTGGCTTCATCAGTCCATACAAGGGAATCGTGAAGAACAGGAGGAGTGTGAGGTTGTCAGGCCTCAATCTTGAGACGATGTTGTCAGTCCATCAATCTTGAATAGAATAACAGCATATGAGCAGAGGAACCTATATACTGTAGACAGGAGAGTGCAGCTAGTGGGAGGTGTCACATTTGTTCAATGTGAAGTAGGTCGTGCCCAAGGAATAGGCAAGCGAAGAAATCCCTGTATTAAGATACCAATTAAGATGCCTATTCCTTGGGCGACCTACTTCCACATTGAACAAATGTGACACCTCACTACCTGCACCTCTCCTGTCTACAGTATATAGGTTCCTCTGCTCATATGCTGTTATTCTATTCAAGATTGATGGACTGACAACATCGTCTCAAGATTGAGGGCCTGAAACCTCACATCCTCCTGTTCTTCACGATTCTCCTTTGTATGGACTGATGAGCCACTGTGTGGCGAAACTTTCAATAAGATACCCAAGTGTTGCATTTGTGTCTAATTTACCAACTCGTCGGTTCTCTGAACCATTCATTCACATCCTGTCTGACACTGCAACATCTTGGTATCTTAATACAGGGATTTCTTCGCTTGCCTATTCCTTGGGCACGACCTACTTCCACATTGAACAAATGTGACACCTCCTACTACTGCTGCACCTCTCCTGTCTACAGTATATAAGGTTCCTCTGCTCATATGCTGTTATTCTATTCAAGATTGATGGACTGACAACATCGTCTCAAGATTGAGGGCCTGACAACCTCACACTCCTCCTGTTCTTCACGATTCTCCTTTGTATGGACTGATGAAGCCACTGTGTGGCGAAACGTTTCCTCAATAAAGATACCCAAGTGTTGCATTTGTGTCTAATTTGTCACACTTCTTTGTTTTTTGTGGCCACAGACATCAGGGGTGCACAGTGCACTCATTGCAACAGAGGGTAAATCAAGGAATAAATGTTTGGAGCCACCAAGCAGTTTAAAAACAAACAACAAATATGGCGGCCTCGCTGAGCGCTTTCGTACTGCAGCGTTTATTGTATGATTGTCGTATTCTTTACCAATTTTGATTTCACAGTAATTTTTATTCATTGTATTCATTCAATATTTTTTTTCTCATCAACGTTATAACGAAACAATTTTGAACGAAACGACTGTGAAAAAATAGTGAAATTGCAAGCGCATGCGTGATTTCTCACATTATCAAAGAAGTTTTTAGATGATCGGGTTGATGTGTTTATATAGAGAGAGCAGCGCCATATTGCTACCTCGTGATTGAGGGTTATTTAATGAATAATTATTATTTTTATTACAAGAGGAATTTTTGTGAAGTCTCTAAATTCAGCTCCTGATAAGCAGGCTGTTGTGTTTACTTTTGACTGTGCTACCATCAACGGCTGACTGAGCAGTTCAGTCAACTTGTGTTCAGTATACAAGACACTTCCCTAAGCATATGCTGTACTTTTCTCAAGATTGATGGACTGGACACATCGACTCCAGGCTAAGGTACTGAAGACCTCAAACTACTCCTCCTCCTTATCTTCCACCGTTCTTTGTATTTGTCTTCCCCAGGTCTAGGCTTCCCCACGTCTACTCTTTCCCAGGTATAACGTTCTACAGGTCTAGTCTGCCCCATGTCTACTCTTTCCCAGGTTTAACATTCCCCATATCTACTCTTCCCCATGTGTGCTTATCCCCATGTCTGCTCTTCCCCATGTGTACTTATCCCCATGTCTGCTCTTCCCCATGTGTACTTATCCCCATGTCTGCTCTTCCCCATGTGTACTTATCCCCATGTCTGCTCTTCCCCATGTGTACTTATCCCCATGTCTGCTCTTCCCCATGTGTACTTATCCCCATATCTACTCTTTCCCATGTGTACTTATCCTCATGTCTACTCTTTCCCAGGTATAAACTTACCCATGTCTACTCCTTCCCAGGTATAAACTTACCCATGTCTACTCTTTCCCAGGTATAAACTTACCCATGTCTACTCTTTTCCAGGTATAAACATACCCATGTCTATTCTTCCCTAGGTCTAACCTTCCCCATGTCTACTCTTTCCCATGTGTACTCTTCCCCAGGTCTAATGTACACCATGTCTACTCTTTCCCATGTGTACTCTTCCCCAGGTCTCATGTACCCCATGTCTACTCTTTCCCATGTGTACTCTTCCCCAGGTCTAATGTACCCCATGTCTACTCTTCCCCAAGTCTAACCTTCCCCAAGTCTAACCTTCCCCAAGTCTAATTTTCTCCATGTCTACTCTTCCCCACATTTAACCTTCCCTATGTCTACTCTTCCACATGTCTACACTTCCCCATGTCTACTCTTCCCCACGTTTAACCTTCCCCATGTCTACTCTTCCACATGTCTACACTTCCCCATGTCTACTCTTCCCCACGTTTAACCTTCCCCATGTCTACTCTTCCCCACGTTTAACCTTCCCCATGTCTACTCTTCCACATGTCTACACTTCCCCATGTCTACTCCTCCCCAGGTTTAACCTTTTCCACCATCAGATTGATGGCACATTCCTTCCCCTTCCATCATCAATGCAAGATTTATGACACATTCCTTTAGCTGTCACCACTAATTCCAAATTGATTACACATGCCTTCCTCTGCCGCCGCCATCAAATTGATGACACATGCCTTCCCCTGTCACCACCAATACCAGATTGATGACACATGGCCCATGGCCTGGGTGGCAAAGCTCTCGCTCCACACGCGGAGGGCCCGGATTCGATTCCCGGCGAGGTGGAAAAATTTCGACGCCTTTTCTTACACCTGTTGTCCTGTTCACCTAGCAGCAAATAGGTACCTGGGTGTTAGTCGACTGGTGTGGGTCGCATAATGGGGGACAAGATTGAGGACCCCAATGTAAATAAGACAGACAGTCCTCGATGACCCACTGACTTTCTTGGGTTATCCTGGGTGGCTAACCCTCCGAGGTTAAAGATCCCAACGAAATCTTATCTTATCCCTTCCCCTGCTACCACCAATACCATATTGATGACACATGCATTTCCTTATCACCTCTACCAGACTGATGACACATCCCTTTCTGTGTCTCCACCACTATCTGATTGATGACTTCTTTCTGCCACCACCAATACTAGATTGATGACACATGTCTCTCCCTGTCATCACCAATGCCAGATTCATGACACATGCCTTCCTCGACCATCACCTCTACGAGATTGATGACACAGTCCTTTCCCTGCCTTCCCCTGCTACCACCAATACCAGATTGATGACACATGCCTTCCCTTACCATCACCTCTACCAGATTGATGACTACCATTACCTGATTGAGGACACATGCCTTCCCCCCTGGCACCATCACTACCTGATTGATGACACATTGAGCTGAGTGCCCAGTGGCTATGCTAATCTTGGGTGGGTGTTCCGGTTCACTTGGCACTGTGCCACACATACACACTCCTATATAGGTCTTCTCAATGCTTATATCATTGACATATGTCTCCTTTACGCTTATATAATTTATATACGCTTTATACAGGTCTCCTCCATGTTTATATGACGTATACAGGTCTCCTCCATGCTTATATGATTTATACAAGTTTCCTCCATGCTTATATGATTTATACTGGTCTCCTCCATGCTTATATGACTTATACAGGTCTCCTCCATGCTTATATGAGGTATAGAGGTCTCCTGCTGAGTCTTATATGACGTATAGAGGTCTCCTGGTGAGTCTTATATGACGTATAGAGGTCTCCTGGTGAGTCTTATATGAGGTATAGAGGTCTCCTGGTGAGTCTTATATGACGTATAGAGGTCTCCTGCTGAGTCTTATATGAGGTATAGAGGTCTCCTGGTGAGTCTTATAGTCACCTGATGAATGCTGAGATAGTACAGTATACTACGTGGTACTTTAAGTTTATTATTAGTAAAAGTAAGATAGCAGACACGTTGACCAAGTAACCTTTATTTGACTCTGACAAAGAAAATATAAATAGTAAATGTTTGTGCAGGTATTTTCCTGGTAACACTCTTGATGATTAGTTCCTAGGCCTATTGTGTATCCATAAGCTCTTGCGCCGCCCTCTACACCATGGTGTGCACAGTCAACGTACCCCTTGCACGGCAAAAATAATCACATAAACCAGGGAACGGGTAGGGTTTGAAACATGGCAATTAAGTACTAAAACTCACAGGCTGGTGCATGTTATTAAGATTTCATATATATATATATATATATATATATATATATTATATATATATATATATATATATATATATATATATACTGGGAGCCTCATCCTCAGAGAAGACAATAAACGTACCTCAGGGAAAACTCAAGGTTCTCCCCGGAGCTGCTTGAATATTTTCTTCTCCTACCACTCCCTATATATATATTATATAAGTGCTTTATTAATAGACAGAATACATTGACAGAAAACATAAACAAGAACATGAATACATTGGTACAATATTTGCCTGTGTATGACACTGTCTGAGGTGTATCCATCATGTTAATATTACTTATATAAGTGTCTTCCACGCGTATGTTATTTATATTCATCATTTATTGCAAGTGGACAGAGTTGTGAAGGAAATATACCTTGTGGCCGTTAAGTACTGATCTTATGTTATATTGAGATTACATTATCGTAGGATTGGTAATGTTGTGGTGGGAAGAATGAGTTAGGTTTGTTGGGGGTCATCGCGCGTTTTCTAAATTGAAACCAATACATAGAAATACGGAATAAAGTAGACAAGCTTGAAGGATCATACAGAATTTGAGAGAAGGAAGAGGATTGCCCACACACAGAAATCTACGCTAAAACATCAATGATATCAAACAGAAACTGAAACATTCCTAACATATACAAGTAAAGAATTTTTTTTTTCATGTATTCAATATCCGAGTCAAAAGCCGCTTCCAGTATCGGGCCTCCATTGACAGGAAATTCATACACGGATGACGACAAAGAAATGATTGAAATCCTGAAAGATCAGTATGAATCAGTGTTCATCGATCTTATTGATGCCATGAGACTTGATGATCCAGAAAGTTGGTTTATAAATCCTGCCCAGCCTACAGATTACATACTATTTGACGTTAGTGCAAATCCCTTACTGGTCGCAGGGAGAATGGACAACTCAGTGGTGTAGGAAGCACCTGGATCTGAATCCTGGGATGCAGTACTTACTGTATAAAGCTGTGCAAAGCACCACTAGACAGAGCACTCGCTGCTCGCTGGAGATAGAGCCTAGACTCAGGTGAAATCCCTGAGTCTTTAAAAAGTGCAGAGTCTCTTCACCAGGGGTCAGTAGAGCAATAATAAAACACTACAGATCACTAACATTAATATCACAGGTCATAAGAAGCTTTGAAAGTTGCCAAGACAATAAGTTATTGTCTTCAAGGAGACGAGAGAAACAACGAGGCTGTACAGCAGAAAGATCTTAGTTTTAAGAAAAAAAAAACACAACACTGATTTAATTTACATGGATTATGCAAAGGCATGTGACAAGTGTAAACATGGAGTAATAGTAAACAAAAATGAGGTCAATGTGTATACCAGGAACATATAGAAATAAACATTAAAATTTCTGAGAGGCAGCAAATAAAATAGAATCGAGCCTCAGCATAATAAAGAGTCAGGTACTTAGAGGCATCGTCGTAACAACTTTACTCTTTCTCATCCTCATAGATAAGACTTACATAAGAACACTAACCACAGCTTCGTGTCATCTTTTGTGAACGATACTAAAATAAATTTGAACGTCGCCACAGTAGAAGAAACAAACATTACGATCAGATATCAACGCAGTCACCCAATATGCTTTTAACAATAACAGGAAGTTCAGTGGTAACAAATTTCAACTGATTAGCAAGAATGATGGGAAAATGAGCACAGTGAACAGGACTCGGAGACCACATCAAGAACGTAAGGAACAGGACTCGGAGACCACATCAAGAACGTAAGGAACAGGACTCGGAGACCACATCAAGAACGTAAGGAACAGGATTCAGGGAGACCATATCAAGAAGGTAAGGAACAGGACTCGGAGACCACATCAAAAACGTAAGGAACAGGATTCAGGGAGACCATATCAAGAACGTAAGGAACAGGACTCAGGGAGACCATATCAAGAAGGTAAGGAACAGGTAAAAGATATAAGGAACAACTACGTCACAGGATGTCATGTGAGAACACAGTAAGACAAGTGCAGCAAACCACGAAAATCATTGGGTAGATTATGAGAACTTTAAGAAAAAAAAATACGCCACTGAAGGAACCTTACGAATTATTTATGCTCTCATGACTTGAATTTTGTTCAGTGCTTGCAGCATCTTTCAAGGTAGGAGAGACAGCACAGCTGGTAGGAGAGACAGCACAGCTGGTAGGAGAGACAGCACAGCTGGTAGGAGAGACAGCACAGCTGGTAGGACAGACAGCACAGCTGGTAGGACAGACAGCACAGCTGGTAGGACAGACAGCACAGCTGGAAAATGTACACAGGCCGTATAGTGCCTGCATAGAATCAAGAAAACATATAAACTATTGTTAACGCCTCGAAGCACCTGTGTTCTCTCAGGAAGAGAGAAGAGAAAGATACCTGATAATATATGGATGTCTACCTGGAGTGTGTCCCCAGGGTCAGCGACCCCGCGGCCCGGTTCTAGACCAGGACTCCCTGTTAGTTAATTACCATTTTGTCCTAGGCACATGTCGATTAGACACTAGGCCTGTTGTATGTATGTGTGTGTGTGTATGTGTGTGTGTGTGTGTGTGTGTGTGTGTGTGTGTGTAACGAAACACTTCGAAATGTTTCGGCCCCGCCGGGAGTTGAACCCGGGCCCTCCGTGCGTGAAGCAAGAGCGCTAGCCACCATGCCATCGGGGCTGTGTGTGTGTGTTCAGCAAGTTGTGTTCGCTGAGGGTTGAGATTCAGTTCGTGTCCCGCCTTCTAGCCCACATTGATGAAGATTAAGACACTAAAGCAACATATGGGAATCTTTATTGAAGAAACGTTTCGCCACACAGTGGCTTCATCAGTCCAATACAAAGCAGGAAGTTGTAAGGAGAGGAGGAGTTTGAGGTAATTAGTCCCTCAGCCTGGAGTCTTGCCGTGTCTTCGATGGAGGTCACTGCTATGGCAATCCGGGTGTCATATACAAAGGAAGACACGGAGCTATGGCTTACATCTGTGTCTATGTGAGATACGAGAATGAGGAGAGATTGGTTGTACACCTTAGCTAGTGAGTCAGGTAGTGGCTGCTCTTAACATCGAGGCAGATATGCCATCTGGTCTCATTGTTTTTGCTACATCAAGCTCACTTAGTAGTCCCGTCACTCACTTTGTTTTTGTGCTGACGCTTTGTAGCACCTGTTGATCTGACCGTGTACTCACCTGATTGTGGTTGCAGGGGCGAGACTTAGCTCC
>WNWK01053155.1:0-11959 GCA_009830355.1 Cherax destructor
CCCTAGTTCTTCGTATCCAACTTTGGTTATGCCGATCTCTAGCAAGCACAAAGATATTGTTTTTTGTTGGGTCCCTGGTCATGTTGACGTACAGGGCAATGAACAGGCAGACACTGCTGCGCGGTCAGCAGTACATGACCTTCCAGTATCATATAGAGGTGTTCCTTTCACAGACTATTTTGCGGTCATTGCTACCCACCTTCGCACCCGTTGGCAACAATGCTGGTCTGACCTGCTGAATAACAAACTTCATTCTATTAAACCGAGTATAGGTTTCTGGCCTTCTTGTCACTAATGTCGAGGTTGGGAGACTACACTCTCCCGTCTTCGCATCGGCCACACTCGTCTTACTCACGGGTATCTCATGGAGAGGCTCCCTGCCCCTCGCTGTGAGCATTGTCAGGTTCCAGTGTCTGTTCGACATATTCTGTTGGACTGTCCACTTTATCAACGAGCACGCAGAATTTACCTCCAACGGCGTCTTCACTCTGCGGCCCTTTCTTTACCTTCCCTTCTTGCAGATGGACCCTCCTTTAATCCTGACTCTCTCGTTGACTTTTTGACAGAAACTGACTTACTACACAAACTCTGAAGATTATACCTTTAGCACCTCCCTCAGTCCCTTCTACCTCGATCTCTTGCTACCCTCTATCCCTGCACTATCCACTGTCCTGCTGCACTCCATACCGTACTAATCATCCATCTCCCTCTTACAATCCATTCTCCCTGCATCCTGTCCTGCCCTGCCATGCTGTATAACCCTTGTGGGTTAGCGCTTCTTTTGATTATAATAATAATACTACTGAACTACTACTAGGTAACAATACTACTAGGTAACAATACTACTAGGTAACAATACTACTAGGTACAATACTACTAGGTAACAATACTACTAGGTAACAATACTACTAGGTAACAATACTACTAGGTAACAATACTACTAGGTAACAATACTACTACTAGGTAACAATACTACTAGGTAACTATACTACTACTAGGTAACTATACTACTACTAGGTAACAATACTACTACTAGGTAACAATACTACTACTAGGTAACAATACTACTACTAGGTAACAATACTACTACTAGGTAACAATACTACTAGGTAACAATACTACTAGGTAACAATACTACTAGGTAACTATACTACTACTAGGTAACTATACTACTACTACGTAACAATACTACTAGGTAAGAATACTACTAGGTAACTATACTACTACTAGGTAACTATATTACTAGGTAACTATATTACTAGGTAACTATACTACTACTAGGTAGCAATACTACTAGCTAATTATACTACTAGGTAACTTTACTACTAGGTAACTTTACTACTACTAGATAACTATACTACTTCTAGATAACTATACTACTTCTAGATAACTATACTACTTCTAGGTAACTATACTACTAGGTAACTATACTACTAAGTAACTATACTACTAGGACAGGCAGCAGTAGTATAGTGCCTGGATCACTATGACAAGGTCCTGGATGCTGTTGAGGATAAACAAAATACAGATGTAGTATACACAGACTTTGCAAAAGCTTTTGACAAGTGTGACCATGGTGTAATAGAGCACAAAATGTGTGATAAAGGAATAACATGAAAAGTTGGTAGATGGATCTATAACTTCCTGACAAATAAAACACGGGGTAATAGTAAACAGAGTAAAGTCCCAGGCAGCCACGGTGAAAAGCTCTGTTCCACAATGCACAGTACTTGCTCCCTTTCTATTCCTCATCCTCATTTCTGACATAGACAGAGATGTAAGCCATAGCTCCATGTCTTTCTGTGCGGATGACACCCAGATTCCCATAACAGTGACCTCCATCGAAGACACCGCAAGACTCCAAGCGGACATCAACCAAATCTTCAAATGGCCCACTCAAAACAATATGAAGTTCAATGAAGAGAAATTTCAACTACTCAGATACGGAAAACTTAAGGAAATTAAAACTCTATCACGGTATACGACAAATTCTAACCATACTATAGAGCAAAAAAGTAATGTGAAGGACCTGCGAGTGATAATGTCAGAGAATCTCGCCTTCAAAGACCACAACAATGTATTTACCGCATCTGCTAGGAAAATGATAGGATGGATAATGAGAACCATCTAAACTAGGAACACAGAGCCCATGATTCTCTTCAAATCGCTTGTTCTCTCTAGGCTGGAATACTGCTGTACAGTAACTGCTCCCTTCAAGGCAGGAGAAATTGCTGACCTGGAGAGTGTACAAAGAACTTTCACGGCACACATAAGTATAATAAGGCACCTAAATTACTGGGAACGGTTGAAGGCCCTTGATTTGTATTCCCTAGAACGCAGGCGAGAGAGATACATGATAATATACAACTGGAAAATCCTAGAGGTATTAGTACCAAACTTGCACACGAAAATCACTCCTTATGAAAGCAAAAGACTCGGCAACATTTCTCCAATGAAAAGCAGGGGCGCCACGAGTACATTGAGAGACAACACAATAAGTGTCAGGGGCCCAAGACTGTTCAACTGCCTCCCAGCATACATAAGGGAAATTACCAATAGACCTCTGGCTGTCTTCAAGAAGGCACTGGACAGGCACCTAAAGTCAGTACCTGATCAACTGGGCTGTGGTTCGTACGTCGGTTTGCGTGCAGCCAGCAGTAACAGCCTGGTTGATCAGACCCTGATCCACCATGAGGTCTGGTCTCAGACCGAGCCGCGGGGGCGTTGACCCCCGAAACCCTCTCCAGATAACTATACTAGGTAACTATACTGCTACTAGGTAACTATTCTACTAGGTAAGTATATCTCTGCTGGGTAACTATACTACTGGGTAACTATACTAAGTAACTTTACCACTAGGTAACTATACTACTAGGTAACTATACTACTGCTATATTCTCCTAGGCAACTATATATTGGTAGGTGCCGGGGACAGCAGGTGTTTGATATGAGGTGAACACTGTCGATTGGCGGTGTGAGGAAGGTAGGGACGGCGGTGTGAGGAAGGTAGGGACGGCGGTGTGAGGAAGGTAGGGACGGCGGTGTGAGGAAGGTAGGGACGGCGGTGTGAGGAAGGTAGGGACGGCGGTGTGAGGAAGGTAGGGACGGCGGTGTGAGGAAGGTAGGGACGGCGGTGTGAGGAAGGTAGGGACGGCTGGAGTTAGAGTGGGAACCTCATGCCCGAGGGCTGGTTGTAGGGAGGGATGGGAGGGGGCTTATTGGGGGGACATGGAGGGATATATGGGAGGGGGAAGATGGGAGAGGTAGCGACACAAGGAAGGTCTCACCTGGGCACGCAGACCACACTCAGTCCTGGTCTGTACCTGACCACGGTCACTACCACCACTGCTACCACTACCACAACTACTACTACCTCTAATAACATCACTCTGATTACCTACTACAGTCAGTGCTTAAACTACTGTTACTACAATTGTACAACATTCTCTACTACAACTACCACGACTACGACAGTTACTACCACCACTACAGCTGCCATCACAACTACCACCATCACTGCAGCTACGACCATCACTGCATCTACCACCATCACTGCAGCTACCACCATCACTGCAGCTACCACCACTACATCTGCACCCACAGAGGCTGCATATCAGGTAGGAAACACCACACAGTTGTAAAAATTTTTACAAGTAAAGATTTTTTGTCCTCTACACCTGACTTGTCTTCTGCACCTGACTTGTCTTCTGTACCTGACTTGTCTTCTGTACCTGACTTGTCTTCTGTCCTCTACACTTGACTTGTCTTCTGTCCTCTACACCTGTCTTGTCTTCTGTCTTCTGCACCTGGGGCCCACTATTGTCTTTTGTCCTCTACACCTGACTTGTCTTCTCACCTAAGTTATCCAAGATAAAATAAAATGAAAAATAAATAAAAAATAATTTAAAAAGAACATGAAATTTAAAAAAAAAAATATATATAAAAAAAAATGACCAAAAAAATCAAACAAAAACGTGCGAATAAAGACTAAAATAAAATATAGTGAACATCTAGATAACGTATTGCAATTCATAACATCTTTGTAAAACTTGAAACATGTTTAAGACCTGAACAAAACATATTAGTGTTATTAATATTGTGTTTAGTAGCATTATTATTTATTGTTATTATTATTATTAATATTATACTGAGAGAAAGTGGTAAACCCGTGTGGATGACTCAGCAACAGAAGAGATGTTGATGTTAGGAAGGAGACGTATAAAGGCTGTGTCGTCTACACATCGCCACGTACCAGCATAACCAACTTTGGTGATTAAAGATTAACTAAGTAAATATTACTTAACACTAAAGACTATAACATCAGGATCATTCAGTAAGATGAACCACAAGTAACTCGCTTGTTTGCCACCATTAATAATATATAACCTACGAGAATTACCGAGACTTCAACAGGGTTTAGGTCGCTCCTGTCTGTCCCAACTACTGGACCACTACAAGGTCCTGGATGCTCTACAGGACAAACAGAATGCAGATGTTATATACACAGACTTTGCAAAAGCGTTTGACAAGTGTGACCCTGGTGTAATAGCACACAAAGGCGTAGTACTCACTCCCATCTTGTTCCTCATCCTCATATCTGACATAGACATGGATATAAGCCACAGTGCCGTGTCTTCCTTTGCAGATGACACCCGAATCTACATGACAGTGTCTTCCATTGAAGACACAGCAAGACTTCAGGCGGACATCAACCAAATCTTTATATGGGCCGTAGAAAACAATATGAAATTCAATGATGAGAAATTTCAATTACTCCAATATAGAAAACATGAGAAAATTAAAACTACATCGGAGTATGAAATAAATTCCAACCACACAATAAAGAGAAAAACTAATGTGAAAGACCTGGGAGTGATCATGTCAGAAGATCTCACCTTGAAAGACCATAACATTGTATCAATCACATCTAGAAAAATGACAGGATGGATAATGAGAACCTTCAAAACTAAGGATGCCAAGCACATGTTGAAACTCTTCAGGTCGCTTGTTCTATCTAGGCTGGAATATTGCTGCACACTAACTGCACCTTTCAAGGCAGGTGAAATTGCTGACCTAGAAAATGTGCAAAGAACCTTCACGGCACGCATAACTGCGATAAACCACCTCAATTACTGGGAACGCTTGAAGTTCCTCAACCTGTACTCCCTAGAACACAGGCGGGAGAGATACATGATTATAAACACATGAAAAATCCTAGAGGGATTAGTACCAAACTTGCACACGAAAATCACTCCTTGTGAGAGGAAAAGACTCGGCAGACGATGCAACATCCCCCCAATGAAAAGCAGGGGTGCCACTAGCACGATAAGAGACAACACAATAAGTGTCAGGGGCCCAAGACTGTTCAACTGCCTCCCAGCATACATAAAGGGGATTATCAATAGACCTCTGGCTGTCTTCAAGCAGGCGTTGGACAGGCACCTAAAGTTAATACCTGACCAGCCGGGCTGTGGTTCGTAAGTCTGTTTGCGTGCGGCCAACAGTAACAGCCTGGTTGTTACTGTTGGCCCCCTTGGCCTGGTAAAAACAACTGATCATTTCCCCTCTTTCCCAGCCACCAAAGTTACAAAATTTCCACCTGACTCTTATAAACTCAACACTGAGGCATCAGTAAACAAGCAGAGCCAACAGTAACAGTGACACAGTAACTCACATGTCTGTGTTACTTCAAAACAAATCATCGCCTCTGGAATAAACATTGTCTTTTAAAAAGAAAAGAAGTCAATGAGAGGAAACAACCTATGAAAGGCATCCTGAAATACTGATAAATGTGTCTAATGTCCATGGAAGTAACTGTAATATCACACGCTCACAATCCACTGATAAATACAGTTGTATCTTAATATCCATGCAACTAGTACTGTAATATACATCAATACTCAGAATCCACTGATAAATACAGTTGTATCTTAATATCCATGCAACTAGTACTGTAATATACATCAACGCTCACAATCCACTGATAAATACAGTTGTATCTTAATATCCATGCAACTAGTACTGTAATATACATCAACGCTCACAATCCACTGATAAATACAGTTGTATCTTAATATCCATGCAACTAGTACTGTAATATACATCAACGATCACTCTACTATTAAAGAAATCCAAATGAATGTATTATCCTGACAGTTTTAATAAAACAAATATGACCGAGGAAATTATTGTAACTAAACCAAGTGACCAACCTCCTCCCATCCCCCATCCCCTCCCCTCCCCCCCCATCCCATCCCCTCCTTCATCCTATCCCCCCATCCCTCTCCCATCCCCTCATCCCACCCCGTTCCCATCTCCCCATCCCATCCCCCTCCCGTCCCATCCCCCATCCCGTTCCCTCCCCTCCCATCCCTCCCCCCCATCCGCCTCCCTCCCATCCCTCCCTCCGCCTCATCCCATCCCTCCATCAAATCCATCCTCCCCATCATCCCCATCCCCATCCCAAACCCATCCCCACCCACATCTCATCCCCTCCCCATCCCCCAATCCCTACCCCCATCCCCACCCGCATCCCCACCACCCCAATCCCCCATCCCCTCCCCCATCCCCTCCCCCCCCATCCCTCCCCCCCATCCCTCCCCCACCATCCTCCCCTCCCCCATCACCTCCTCCCACCATCACCTCCTCCCACCGATCAAATCCCATTCCAACCAATCCCATTCGCTGGAACAAACAAGGTCGTAAACTTCAGTAATAAATTCCATAAACAAAAAAAAGCTAATGTACCACTGCTCATTTACAAGAAATCTGTTGGTGTGTTACCACTGTAGCATTGTGTTACCACTGTAGCATTGTGTTACCACTGTAGCATTGTGTTACTAGCTTGTGTTACTAGCATTGTGTTACTGTAGCATTGTGTTACTGTAGCATTGTGTTACTGTAGCATTGTGTTACTGTAGCATTGTGTTACCACTGTAGCATTGTGTTACCACTGTAGCATTGTGTTACCACCATAACATTGTGTTACCACTGTAGCATTGTGTTACCACTGTAGCATTGTGTTACCACTGTAGCATTGTGTTACCACCGTCGCATTGTGTTACCACCGTCGCATTGTGTTACCACTGTATCATTGTGTTACCACTGTAGCATTGTGTTACCACTGTAGCACTGTGTTACCACTGTAGCACTGTGTTACCACTGTAGCATTGTGTTACCACCGCAGCATTGTGTTATCACTGTAGCATTGTGTTACCACTGTATCATTGTGTTACCACTGTAGCATTGTGTTACCACTGTAGCACTGTGTTACCACTGTAGCATTGTGTTACCACTGTAGCACTGTGTTACCACCATAGCATTGTGTTACCACTGTAGCATTGTGTTACCACTGTAGCATTGTGTTACCACCGCAGCATTGTGTTATCACTGTAGCATTGTGTTACCACTGTAGCATTGTGTTACCACTGTAGCATTGCTCAACAAATATACAGATACCAAAACTTTCCCAGACATACTTACACTAGTAAGATTTACCCCAGGCTACATTACTATTATTATTGCAATAAAAAAGAAGAGCTAAACCCGCTAGGCTACAATCATCCAGAACCAACAAGGGTCAATAGCTACAGGTCACTTTCTAACTTGACATTATTATTTAAAAGTTTTGTAAAAATAATGCATAAAAATATGTTTTAATGACTTTCATTATAAGTCTTGCCAGTATGTTTGAGTCCTGGAAAAAGTGCCAATGATGCATAAATACTAGGGAATATTGGATATCTTAAGGCCACTTTATTGATCTAAAGAAAACAATCTCCCACACAATTTGATCATAAATATTAGAACATAAGAAGCACGCACATTAGATAATATTAAACACAAAATATATATAAACATTTCCTACCGCGATAAGACTATCGCACGTTCACAAACACAATGACAAACATTGACAAACGCCACAAATCACCGGCGTTCATGTATAAAGAAATGCAATGTTCAACATACACAACCTATCAATACATATCCAAGAACCTCTCAATACACACCCAAGAACATTAACCACTAAAACATAATATAAACAATCTTTTTCCACACCATGTGGATTGCAATGTAACATTAGACACACCCTTATTCAAATGACGTAAAACATTACAAAAAATAACCATTTGTAATAAACGACTGTTTGGGATACTAAGTAAAAACTCATATTTCAGATATTTATTATATATTATTAATATAAAAACATAATCTGAATAAAAATAATCTTTTAATGTGTAAAAACATATTTATATACACAAAATCATAGTACGCTAAAATACCACAAGTAAAATCATATACTCAGTGCTTATCAAGTCACTGCCAACTTCAAGTGTGACGCAGGACACTACCATACCTCGCCATGATACTCCTCCTCCACCGTGTCCTCAGACACCCTTATCTCTGTCTTATGGCACGCTTACGGGGTTCCACGACAAACCCCGATCTCCTGTACCATAAGATTCCATCGCTGTGTCACACGACACCTCTGTGCCACATGGCACGCCCCCTGCATCATGAACCCATCTCTAATAAAACCTGTGCACCGCGTCTTGACACACATCAAATACACGACTCTTAACTTGTGTCGTGCCACCGTCACAAACTCTCTGGATACACCATTGAATACCTGACACTCCGGGTAACAATCTCAGGTACATAGTCGCAGGTACATAGTCGGTAGATGAATAAGCCAATAGATAGTCTAATTCTGGTGAGCAGACTTGCCGCTCTCCTCATAACAGTGTCCTCATATCAAGCAGGAAGAGAACACCATCACTGTACTTGGCCTTGCAAACATCACAAGTACAAAGTTGCTTTCGAGTAACACGATCTAGAGAGGATAGAGCTTCCAGTTCTCTCAGCACTGTAGACCTGTCACCAGCACCACACTGCGAGAGTCTACAACTCTCAAGCAGATCTGCCTGGCGAACTCCAGTAGTGTATGAGAGTCTTGAACTCTCCGATGTTATATGTGGGAGAGTCTGGTTGACACTGTCAGTCAAGCCGGCGGAAGTCAAACATCAGGTCTGATGGCGTAACCCCTTGACTGCCGGCCGGTAGGTAACTACCTAATTCCATTGTTAGGTAGGGGGCCATAACACCACAAAATGACAGACACAAAAAGATTTTATTACTACGTAATATAAAATTTATCCCAAACAGTCATTTCCCGGACAAACAAGCTCCCGGACAGGCCCTCATTACAAAAAACATTTGTAATGAAGAGACTGGGATACTAAGTAAATCTCATATTTCAGATATTTATTATATATATATATATTATTAATAAGAACATAAGAACATAAGAAAGGAGGAACACTGCAGCAGGCCTGTTGGCCCATTCTAGGCAAGTCCTTCACATTCCATCCCACTAACAGAATATTTGTTCAACCTAATTTTCAATGCTACCCAAGAAATAAGCTTTGATAATTTTATTTACTCATAAGAACATAAGAACATAAGAAAGGAGGAACACTGCAGCAGGCCTGTTGGCCTATACTAGGCAGGTCCTTCACAATCCGTCCCACTAACAGAATATTTGCTCAACCCAATTTTCAATGCTACCCAAGAAATAAGCTTTGACAATTCTACCCACTCATGTGGAGTCCACTCCAAATCCAACCCCTCTCACTCATGAATTTATCAACCTAAATTTGAAACTACCCAAGGTCCTAGCTTCAATAACCCTACTAGGCAGACTGTTCCACTCATCAACTACCCTATTTCCAAACCAATACTTTCCTATATCCTTTCTAAATCTAAACTTATCTAACTTGAATTCATTATTGCGGGTTCTCTCTTGGAGAGATATCCTCAAGACCTTATTTATATCCCTTTGTTAATACCCATTTTCCACTTGTATACCTCGATCATGTCTCCCTCATTCTACGTCCTTACAAGTGAATGTAATTTTAGGGTCTTCAATCTTTCTTCGTAAGGAAGATTTCTAATGCTATGTATTAATTTAGTCATTCTACGCTGAATGTTTTCTAACGAATTTATGTCCATTCTGTAATATGGAGACCAGAACTGAGCTGCGTAATCTAGGTGAGGCCTTACTAATGATGTATAAAGCTGTAATATAACCTCTGGACTTCTGTTGCTAACACTTCTTGATATAAATCCCAGTAATCTATTTGCCTTATTACGTACGCTTAGGCATTGCTGTCTTGGTTTAAGGTTGCTGCTTACCATCACCCCCAAGTCCTTCTCGCAATCTGTATGGCTAAGTTCTACGTTATTTAACTTATAAGTGCTTGGGTTATGGACACTCCCGAGCTTCAGAACCTTGCATTTATCTACATTGAACTGCATCTGCCACTTTTCTGACCACGAATTAAGTTTGTCTAAATCTTCCTGAAGTTCTATGACATCTATGTTTGAATCAATTATCCTACCTATCTTCGTGTCGTCGGCGAATTTGCTCATATCACTAGTAATTCCCTCATCAAGGTCATTGATATATATTATAAATAACAATGGGCCTAAGACTGATCCTGTGGAACACCACTTGTTACAAGTCCCCATTCGGATTTAACCCCATTTATGCACACTCTCTGCTTCCTATTGGTGAGCCATGACTCGATCCATGACAGCTTTTCCCCAATGCCATGAGCTGCCACTTTCTTTAATAGTCTCTGGTGCGGTACTCTATCAAAAGCCTTACTAAAGTCTAAATAAACAATATCAATTCTTTATCGTGATCAACAGCCTCAAAGCTTTACTGAAGAAGGTTAATAAATTAGATAGGCAGGAACGGCCCTCGTGAATCCATGCTGGGTATCATTAATCAAATTATGGTTATCTAGATGGCTTCTAATAATATCAGCTATAATTGACTCTAGTTTAAATTTTCCTACAATTGAGTCAGGCTTATTGGGCGGTAGTTTGAGTAGTGACTTGTCCCTGCTTTAAAAATACGAATTACATTAGCCATCTTCCACATATCAGACACTACACCTGTTTGAAGAGATAAATTAAAAATGTTAGATATTGGTTCACAGAGTTCCATTTGCATTCCTTAAGAACCCTTGCAAAACTCATCAGGACCCGGCGATTTATTTTGTTCAGTCGGTCCAGCTGTTTCATAATCATTTCGCTAGTGACTGTGATATTACATAATTTATCTTCTTCTGGGCCTCTGTAAAAATTAATTACTGGGATATTATTAATGTCTTCCTGTGTGAAAACCGAGAAAATAATTATTAAAAATAGAGCACATATCATTCTCCTTGTCAGTAAGATGCCCAAAGTTATTTTTAAGGGACCTATCTTATCCCTAACTTTTGTTCTATAAACCTGGAAAAACTTTTTGGGTTAGTTTTTGAATCCCTAGCAACTTTAATTTCATAGTCCCGTTTAGCTTTTCTTATTCCCTTTTAACGTCCCTCTTAATGTCAGTATACTGATTTATAAGATGACCCTCACCTCTTTTATGCGCCTATAAATTCCTTTCTTCTGCCCTAAAGATATTTGAGCCTATTATTCATCCATTTTGGGTCATTTCTACTTGATCTAATTTCTTTATGCAGTATAAATGTTCTTTGGGCAGCCTGTATAGTGTTAAGAAAACTGTCATATTGATACCTCTCTTCTTCACCCCAGTCCACAGTTGATAAGTGTTCTCTAAGTCCATTATAATCTGCTAAGCGAAAATCTGGGACCATTACTGAATTATCCTACTATCATACATCCATTCAATGCTAAAGGTAATTGACTTGTGGTCGCTTGAGCCGGTTCCTCTGTAATTTCTAAATTATTAACAAGGGTTTCCTTGCTTGCCAGAGACAAGTCAAGTAGGTTATTTCCCTTGTAGGTTCTGTTACAAACTGCTTCAAAAAGCAATCCCGAACTACTTCTAAAAGTCGTTAGATTCTAAATTCCCTGTCATTGAAATTCCAATCCCAAACTGACTAAAGTTAAAATCCCTAAATTACTACGTTATCGTGTCTTGTGG
>WNWK01053156.1:0-11958 GCA_009830355.1 Cherax destructor
TGGGTAAACAGGCCTGCTGCAGTGCTCCTCCTTTCTTATGTTTCTTATGTTCTTATGTTCTTATTTCTTGGGTAGCATTGAAAATTAGGTTGAACAAATATTCTGTTAGTGGGATGGAATGTGAAGGACCTGCCTAGAATGGGCCAACAGGCCTGCTGCAGTGTTCCTCCTTTCTTATGTTCTTATGTTCTTATGTAATACCACTCGTTCATGGTTACAGAAATATAAAATACTGCTTGTTGCGGCTATTACAACAAACCGGGAGTAGAATGAAATTCTACTCCCTTAAGTTATGTAGTTTTTGCTCACCATGAGGCTGGCCAAAACAACATGGGTTTGAGTCCTTGGCTAGTCGCAGTGTTGTTGTTGATGAATACCACTCGTTCGTGGTTACAATAATATATATGTCGTGCCGATTAGGTAAAACTTGCGATTTTGGCTTAAATAGCAACGCTCACCTTGCCATATAAGACAAGTGAAAATTTGTGTATGCAATAATTTCTCCAAAATCAATCTGACCATAACGAAAAAAATATATTTCATTGTGTTTGTTTATTATTAAATTAATGTTAACGTATCTAAAATATATTTAGTTGGGTTAGGGTAAATTAAATTGCGCTTGTTGTAATAAGGTTAGGTAGGTTTTCAAAGTTTCTCTTGGTACAAAATTATAAATTCTTACATTAACATAAATGAAAAAATATATCTTTAAACGTATAAGAAAAATTTTAAAAGGACTTAATTTTAGATGAGTTCTTGCTAATTGACCAGTTTTACCTAATCGGCATGACATATATATATATATATATATATATATATATATATATATATATATATATATATATATATATATATATATATATATATATATATATATATATATATATATATATATATATATATATATATATATATATATATATATTTATATATATATATATATATATATATACGTATATATATATATGTCGTGCCGATTAGGTAAAACATGCGATTTTGGCTTAAATAGCAACGCTCTTCTTGCCATATAAGACAAGTGAAAATTTGTGTATGCAATAATTTCGCCAAAATCATTCTGAGCATAACGAAAAAAATATATTTCATTGTATTTGTTTATTATTAAATTAATGTTAACGTATCTAAAATATATTTAGTTGGGTTAGGCTAAATTAAATTGCGCTTGTTGTAATAAGGTTAGGTAGGTTTTCAAAGTTTCTCTTGGTACAAAATTATAAATTCTTACATTAACATAAATGAAAAAAATATATCTTTAAACGTATAAGAGAAAATTTTAGAAATGACTTAATTTTAGATGAGTTCTTGCTAATTGACCAGTTTTACCTAATCGGCACGACATATATATATATATATATATATATATATATATATATATATATATATATATATATATATATATATATATATATATATATATATATATATATATATATATATATATATATATATATATATATATATATATATATATATAAATGCAACCACGAACAAGTGGTTTTTAAGCAATTAATACACTGCTACTGGCTGGGGACCTAACCCGTTTTATTTTAGCCGCCTCGTGGAAGCCAATCAAAATCCACGACGCTCTAACCACTGAGCCATTAATGCTACAAACATCATGTACCCAGTAGCACTGGGCATTGTTTCGTGATGCGAGGACATACGTGGCTGTGGTAAGCTCAGAACTGATTTTATTCTAAACCCGTTTGAAACACCAGCCTTCACGAGCAATCTTCTTATTAATAGAGTCGTCCGATATTCCAGTGGAATGTCTCGATCAAGCGGCCAAAACTTCACTATGCGGCCATCGTGTGATTATTATAATGGTATACAATACTGATAAGTGAATGAGTAACATGTGTGCAAAACTATGGAGATGAACACGTCAAGGCTGAGGTAGGGACTGACCCCCCTCCCTCCCCTCAAAACTACTCCTTGAAGGTTGAGGGACTGATCACATCATCTTTACCTCTCCACCGCCTTTGTGTCTCCATATTGAGTCACCCTGTATAAAAACGTTTCAGAAATAAGTGTTGCTCATCTGCGGGTCATCGTATGACTACATCCGCATCTGAAAATCAAAACATTTCTTCCGCCGCGAATCCAGGCAAAAAAGGTCTCATAGGTCGGTTGGTAGAGCACAACTCGCACACTGATTGTCCGTGGTTCGATCCCATACGGGTGGAAACATTGGGCGTGTTTCCTTACACTGCTGTCCCTGTTCACCTAGCAGTAAGTAGGTACCTGGGTGTTAGCCGACTGGTGTGGGTCGCATCCTGAGGTATACCCAGATAGGGCTGGGCTTTCAAATCAGTTGAGGTAGGATAACATGTTGCTCTTAGCTATAAAATTGATTTGTTTAAAAACATAAGAATAGAGGAACACTGCAGCAGGCCTACTGACCCATAGAAGGCCAGTGGCCTAACCTAACATTTTGTTCTGTGACCACAACACCAGCACGTCTAGTCTTGCCTGGTAACACAATGTTGGATCCCGGACGGCTACCCTTCTTGCAACTGCTGTAATAATTTGCACACTTCACATGAATCATTCATTCGATGCTTCCAGTTAAATATATAATCTGTTGTTAATGGACTTTGAATCACAGGCATTATAATTTTTTAATTTCTCGTCTAAGGGGGTATTACCCACTGTGTTAAAACCAGATATTCAGTGGCGTTTAAGACCCTTTAGTAGGCTACATAATTGTACACTCATAATAAAACGCAAATGCAGTATCACCTAACATTTATGAAAGTTATATTTATTTTTTATAATAGTTGCATAAAACATACATGTGGATGAATGGTTCAGAGAACCGACAAGTTGTTAAATAGACACATTAGAAACACTTGTATTTTATTGGAAACTTTGCCACACAGTGGCTCATCAGTCAATACAAAGTAGAAAGGTGTAAGGAGAGGAGGTTGAGTTTCAGTCCCTCTGGCCTGGAGTCGATGTTCAGTCCATCAACTTGTTAGAAGTGTAGCACAAAGCCGTAGGGGCATATGCTGTAATCAGGTGAGATGAAGCAGGGGAGGCAGGTCATAGTGGTATCAACCACTAGTCCGAAGTAAGTCCTTGTCCAAAGGTTTGGACAAATGTGAAGAATCCCTTTGTATCAAGAATAGTGGTTGATACCACTAGACCTGCCTCCTCCTGCTTCATCTCACCTGATTACAGCATATAAGCCACCTCACGGCCTTGTGCTACACTTCTAACAAGATTGATGGACTGAACACATCGACCCAGGCCGAGGACTGATAACCCCAAACTCCCTCTCCTTACACCTTTCTACTTTGTATTGACTGATGAAGCCACTGTGTGGCGAAACTTTCAATAAAGATACCCAAGTGTTGCATATGTGCCTAATTTAACAACATAAAACATACATACATACATACATACATACATACATACATACATACATATATATATATATATATATATATATATATATATATATATATATATATATATATATATATATATATATATATATATATATATATGTATATATATATATATATATGCAAAACAACCACTATGAAAAATAGAGGAATTCAAGCGCTTTCGTGACTACTCACATTATCAAGGAACTTGATAATGTGAGTAATCTAGCAGCTTTTAATTCTCTATTTTCATAGTGTTGTTTAGCATATTTTGATATCACCTGATTACTGTGATCTTTTTGCATATATATATATTTTTTTTTTTTTTTTTTGTAACCACGAACAAGTGGTATTCATCAAAAACTACACTGCACTAGCCAGGGTCGAACCCATGATGCTTTGGCCCGCCTCATGATGAGCGAATACACATGACGCTCTAGTCCACTGAACCACACAATCCTTAAGAGTAGCGCATCCAGTAGGACTGAATGTTTTCGCTCACCATGAGGCGGGCGAAAGCATCATGGTTCGAACCCTGGCTAGTGAAGTGTAGTTATTGATCAATACCACTCGTTCGTGGTTACAATAATATAATATACTGCTTGTTGAGCAGTATATTATATTATACAAACAGGGAGTAGAATGAAATTAGCTTAGAGGCGTCCACACCAGCGTATGTCCTTGGGTAGCGAGTACAACATCCAGTCCTACTGGATGCGCTACTCTTAAGGATTGTGTGGTTCAGTGGACTAGAGCGTCATGTGGTTTCGCTCATCATGAGGCGGACCAAAGCATCATGGGTCGAACCCTGGCTAGTGCAGTGTAGTTATTGATATATATATATATATATATATATATATATATATATATATATATATATATATATATATATATATATATATATATATATATATATATATATATATATATATATATATATATATATATATATATATATATATATATATATATACAAGACAACCACTATGAAAAAAAAGAGGAATTCCAAGCCTTTCGTGACTACTCACATTATCAAGGAACTATAAAAGGAAACATGACATGTTTCCTTTTATAGTTCTTGATATGGGTAATCTAGCACTTAATCTCTATTTTCATAGTGATTGTCTTACATATTTTGATATCACCTGTTTACTGTGATATTTTTGCATATATATATATATATATATATATATATATATATATATATATATATATATATATATATATATATATATATATATATATATATATATATATATATATATATATATATATTATATATATATATATATATATATATATATATATATATATATATATATATTAGGTAAAACTGGTCAATTAGCAAGAATTCATTTAAAATTAAGTCCTTTCTAAAAAAATTCTTATAAGTTTAAAGATATATATTTTTCATTTATGTTAATGTAAAAATTTATAATTTTGTACCAAGAGAAACTTTGAAAACCTACCTAACCTTATTACAAAAGCGCAATTTAATTTACCCTAACCCAACTAAATATATTTTAGATACGTTAACATTAATTTAATAATAAACAAACACAATTAAATATATTTTTTTCTTTAGGTTCTGAATGATTTTTGCGAAATTATTGCATACACAAATTTTCGCGTGTCTTATATGGCAAGAAGGCGTTGCTATTTAAGCCAAAATCGCAAGTTTTACCTAATCAGCACGACATATATATATATATATATATATATATATATATATATATATATATATATATATATATATATATATATATATATATATATATATATATATATATATATATATATATGTATGTCGTGCCGATTAGGAAACGAAACGAATACTCTCAGGTAAGTACCCACAATGGGCGAGAGGGAAGTGGGGATAGGTGAAGAATAGATGGGTGAGAGGAAATATTTTAGAGTAAGAAATAGAGTCAGGACTAAACCCAACTGCAAGGCATTGTGAGGCTTAATAGTGACAGGTATTATCTGCTGCAAGACTGGACGCTTAGATCGGGCAAAGGCAGGGTGTTCAGGTGGAGCCAAGGACATCTACAAGTTGCTTCATCTCCCGGGAAAATGCACAAGGACGACTCTCATAGGATGGCAGGTAGAGATAAGTAAGAAAACATCTGGTTTGAGACTAGTTCATTCTAAAGAGAAGTATTAGGTGGTAAAAAGAGAGGCTATTTTATGTGTATCGGGGGGGAGGGGCAGGTTCGTTCAAAGCTCTGATGAGGTTGACTTCGGTATAAGGCCGTTTTATTGTGGTATCAAGGTAGTCAGTCCAATGTTCATGGTAAGTCTCAAGTCTGTCAATTTGTTTGTCGGAAAGTGTCTTCCAAAATTCGTTCAGAGCTGGTGTGTTAGTCCTGAGATGGAGAGATTCGCTGGTTGCAAAATCATCCCACTTCCTCCCAACACCCAACGTAGTGCTCGGTTTTGGACACGCTGAATTTTTTTGGTATTTGTTTTGGCAGATAGTGATAGAGCTAGAGGAGAGTAAATGAGGGGCCTAATAAAGGGCTTTATAAAGGTGAAGTTTAGTTGCAGGGGGGAGCTCCTCGCAACTTATAAAGCTGAGAGAAGCAATCTCAGCAACAGCAGTTTAGAAGTGATGTGAGGTTTGATTGTCAACCTGGTGTCCAAGTTGACACCTAGGACGACAACAGAGCGGGTTTGTGGTATACGTGTACGAGGGTGCTTGTTTTGAGGGGCAACAGGGGTGAAAACTCCACGTCTTTTAAAGAAAAAAGGTGATCTTAGATTTAAGGGGGTTTGTTTTAATTCTCCATTGGAGTTCCCATGCAGTGATCCCATCGACCTCTCGTTGTGTTCTGTGGGTGAGGAATCGAGAAGTTTCGTGTGCAGTGAGTTGTGTTATGTCATCTGCGTAAGAAATTGTGAGAGTATTAGGGAAAAAAGTGGTTCAGGCAAGTCATTCGGGAAAAGATATAGTGTAGGAGATAGTACAGAGCCTTGTGGGACTCCTGCATGGGTGTGAAATAATCAGGTAATTTTCCCCGGGCCCTTTCCCCATAGTTCTACCGTCTAGGAAGTTGCATAATAGTTTAATTTTACTAGGGAGATAAGGGGGTACAGAGTTTATATTTTAGACCATCGTGCCATACAGTAAAAAAGGCCCTTTTTTAAACATCTTTGGTCAGGGGGGCTGTAGTACTTTTTTGAGCTTTATTTATGCGAATATAGTTCAGGATGATGTTTATGACCCCCTGTGTAGATCTATGTTGTAAAACCAAAAATTGTCTTTCGTTGAGTAGGTTGTTTGTCTCAAGGTGAGTTCTGAGTCTCGTATTGACAATTTTTTCAAGTTTAACCCCAAGATTTCTAGTAGGCTTATAGGCCTGTAATTCTTTGGGTTTGTCGGGTTTTTTTGCCAGGTTTGGGGATTAGGCAAGCTGTGGCGGATTTAAAAAAAGGGAAGTAACCAGAAGCGAGTATAGCTTTAAAAACCCAGTAAGAACAGAAGCAATAGATCTAGGAAGATGACAAAAAGGGGGTGAGATAGTCCAGAAGCACCAGGTGCTTTTTGGGGCCCCGGTTTAGTTAGTAGTGAGTGAATATCTGTTCCCCAAAAGGAGGGGTTGAGAGAGTGGGTAGAGGATAGTGTGTCAAGGAGATAGTGGGGTCAGGATTTGAAAGGCCCACGGTGTCTGGCGATCCAATGTTCAACGTCATTTGTGTGGGTCAAGTGCAGCTGGGTCTGGAGGATGTGGATGAAAGATTTGTTCCCATATGTTTTAAAAAATGTGCACTGCCTCTGCTGGGTCAGTGATAAGTCTGTTGTCATGGTGATGTGTCTAAGGTTTTTTTTTTTGGGGTTCCCTTGTTTTCCCCGGATAAATTCCCCAAAAAGTCTTGGGGCCCTCGATTCTCTGTTTATCTGCAGTGTAAAAAAAGGGATTGCCAGTGTCGGTTGTGGTTCTTTCCCCAGACGGGGGTGTATGCATTCGCAGTATGGAAAGATCCCATCGGGAAGTTCAGTCTGTTTTGATTAACAGCAAACCGGTGCCTGTAAAAATGTAAGCAAGCGCTTGGTTCTCTCTGATGGGCGAAAAGAGTATCTGGTCTTATAATGCCCCTAGGCACTGTTTGTGAAAAATTTCCCCTTTTTGGGATGTTGTATACGTGTAATTTGATTGTCTATATCTGTCACCGGTTTGTTGTCATAATCTAGGTGGGGTCAGTGTTGTCCAGTCAAGGTTTTAAATCATCCCAGTCAGTCAGAGAGTAGTTTGGTGAAGGAGGGGTTTGGGAAATTTTTATAGGATTTAAAAGATATGGGGGTGATAGGAATGTGGGTTAGGCCCGAAAAAGGGGGCCGGAGTTATAAAGTGGTGTAAATGATTACTAGCCCTGTTGGTGAAAATTTTGTGGAGTTCCTTTGGTTTTTTGTGAAAACAGTGGGAAAATGTGGACCTAGATAGTGAGATGTTTTTGCGTTACAAGGGTTAAAAGGGTTTCTTCCGTGTGTGTTTGTGGAATTGTCATGGAAAACTTTTTTGTCCAACTTAAAAACAGCTAAAAGGGATAAACTTGGGGGGATGTGTATGATTAAAAAATATAAGATCGTGAAGGTTTATGTTCTTTTTGGGCAGTATAGGTAGTGTAAATGGGGGGGCCGTGTATAAGTGTATCTTCACAGCCATTTGGGGGCTGTGAATGGAAGGGGGGGGGAAATTATGGTGTATGGTACTGTTCACCAGGATTTTGGTCGCCATTCCGGGGGTCAGCAGGGGGGTTTGGGGTGCAGTGGCCAGGTTTTCCCGGGCTCTTTGGTCATCTCCCCCCATGTGCTATTTAAAAAAAGCACATCAGGGCGTTCGAAAAAATTCGGCCAGGGTTGTTTTTTTTTGGGGTGTAGGCCCGTATATTAAATTGGTGACTTTAAAAAGCCATGATTTTGGGAGGTTGGGCTGGCCCAAAAAAAGCATTGAATCAGCAATGTGTGGGACTACTTTATCAAGGTGTTGGGGGGGCGGGAGGATCTGGTTGAAGATATTGATTGAACTATATCGAGGGTATAGAAGTGTAAGGAACCCCCGGGGGAACGAGAGGGGGGGTGAAAGTGAAGGAGAGTTGCGGCGTTTTGGAATGGTACCAGTTTCTCATCTTTCCATGTGAATTAGAAAAAAAAATTTGCTGTTTTTTTGGTTGGTGGGATCGTGTCCTAGATTTTATCCCAGGAGAAGACCAATGAGTGGCTGAGAAAAAATAGTGTCAAGTGAGAGGCAGGGAAAGGGGAACAGGGAATAGAAGGAGAAGGGGAGGAGGCATAGTAGCGGCTGAGGTAGACACTGAGGGGGAAGGGGGGGGAAAAAGTCAGTAGGGAGAGAAGTGACCGGGGGAAAAAAACTGCATAAAAAATTTTAAACTTTAAAAAAGGGGGGAATTGGGGAGAGTGGGGTAGTGAATTTTGTGGGGAAATTTTGGACAATGAACGGCAGTAAACACTATTGTCTCGAGCATAGGATCCTGAGATGGTGCAGAAGCAGGGGATATAATTATGGACTGCAGCCGCAAAAATGGAGAATGGGAAGAAGTAGAAGGAGGAAGGTTGGTATTGAGGCAGTTGTGGGGGGGGGGTTGGATGGGGTGGCATCTGAAAGAATTGTTGGTAGGTGTGGGGTTTTTGAGAGGGGGGTCTGAAACTGTGAGGCCATACTAGTGACAGGTTTAAAAGGGGGGTTTTTTGGGTGTGTCTTTGCGCAATGTTGAGACATAGTCCCTGCAAAAATTTTCACGGGGGGAAACTTTTAGCTATTTTAGGCTCAGAACAATTAATGCACTTCAGGTCTCTTGTGCACTTGCTATAATGATGCCCCTGCAAAAACATCTAGAACACATCATTTGATTTTGTTTTTTACATTTTTCCCTTTTTGGGGAAAAACTTTGCATTTATAGCATTGCAACACGGGGGTATAGTTAGGCAAAAAAAAGTGAAGTGGCCGGTTTTGAAAATATTTTACAAAAAAACCACTTTTGAATAGGACATCAGCATCAGCTGGTGTGGAGCCCCCTTTTCCCCGTACATTTGTTTTTGGGGGGATGAAAAATATCCTCAACAGTAATTTGTTCTGGGTAGAAATGTTAGTCATTAGGTCAGTCTTGTCAGTGTCATAAGCTTCATGGTGAGGGGTAAACTGGTTTGGCCACAACTGTGCCCCCCGGCCTTGTGGTCAGGAGCCCAATCAATTGAAAAACCTGCATTTGAAAGCTTTTCACGAACCTCCTTGCTAGTACAGGTATCAAAATTTTGGGGGGAGAGATTAATCTTTAATCCAGATCGGGTTTGAATACATTAATCATAGGGGTTTGAGTGATGTTAAAAAAAGGAGGGGGATAGTCAATAGTATTCTTATCATTTTCCCCAAAAGTTTAGGAGGGGGGGGCCTGGTCGGTGATCAAAGGGCCCCGTGCGGTTCCGTGTTTGGAACAGCACAGTGCAAGATGAAGCACCTCGATGATTGGCCCCTAAAGTGGATTAATCAAGTGGTCCTGATGGGACATGTTATTGTTGTGATGTACCTGCCCAGAATGGGTTTCCCCCTGCGGGTTTCACTTGGACACCTGCCACGGGCAAGCCCAACGAATACACCGGGTGCAGGTCCAGCTGGTCCAAAAAAAGGGGAATAAAATCTAAGTAAAAAAAGGGCTGGTTTTTAAGTGATGTATTTTGCCTATCCACTGTGTGGGTATCTTTAACCACCTCAGTAAAGGGGGGGTTTACCCCCTCTTGGGGATTGGGGGCCAAAGGGAACTTTTAATCGTGTCCCCCAAAAAAAGATATTGTTTAAAAAAAAATGTCCAAAAAATCAGAATGCTGTTAACACCGACTCTAGAAGCGAGGAAATAACTTTTTAAACCAATGGATACACATGCACTATGTGCAGAGGTGTCAGGTGATGCTTTGAAAAAACAGCAAGGTGACACCTTGGGCAGTGATGGTTAGCCGGACACAGCAGCAGGAGTGCAGGGACGGAGTTCTTCCCTTTTGGGGAAACCACCAACGACACTGTTCCCATTGTTTTTGTCCTTGTTTCAGCAGGTACCACAAGCAGGTTAGCAGGATTGTTGAGGAGGAAAAAAAACTCATTAGGGTTAAGCCTCTCCCAACAGGGGATCAAAGGCAACTAAAAATCCCAGTGGGGGTGCCGGTGTTGGAATACCAAAAAATTAGGTAAAACTTGCGATTTTGGCTTAAATAGCAACCTCTTCTTGCCATATAAGACAAGCGAAAATTTGTGTATGCAATAATTTCCCAAAAAACATTCTGAACATAACAAAAAAATATTTCATTGTGTTTGTTTATTATTAAATTAATGTTAACGTATCTAAAATATATTTGTTGGGTTAGGCTAAATTCAATTGCGCTTGTTGTAAAAATTAGGTGGTTTTTTAAAGTTTCTCTTGGACAAAATTATAAATTCACATTAACATAAATAAAAAAAAAATATCTTTAAACGTATAAAAAAAATTTTAGAAAGGACTTAATTTTACATGAGTTCTTGCTAATTGATTATTTTACCTAATCGGCACGCATATATATATATATATATATATATATATATATATATATATATATATATATTTGGGTTCAATCCTCGCCCGAGGATTCGAACCCATTCTTGGACCTTGTGGTGAGCGAAAATCACATGGCACCTAGCCCACAGGATCACACAACCTAAGAAAAGCACCCAGCCAAGCTAGGTGTTTCTTTTGTCCCAATATCCTCGGACCAACAGTAGCCCCCCAAAAACTTGGCTGGGGGCCTATTTTCCCGGCTGTCAATGATTTTCGCTCATCCAAACTAAAACTTTAAAAGCACCCATGTTGTTATATATGGTTTTATATATGTCTGCCGATTAGGTAAAAAAGGTCAATTACAGAATATCTAAAATTGGGGCCTTTTAAAAATTTTTTTTAAAATATATTTTTTTTTTTTGTTAATGTAAAAAAAGACCAAACAAACCTCCCTTTTTTAAAAAACGCAAAACCCAAAATTTTTAAAAACGTTAACTAATAAACACAATGAAATATATTTTTGTTTTTTAGTGATTTTGGAAAAAAAAAATTTTTTTTTTGCTTTGAGAAAAAATTTTAACAAAACGGGTTTTACCTTTTTTTAAAAAATAATAATATATATATATATATATATATATATATATATATATATATATATATATATATATATATACAAACTTTATTTCAAGACAAAATACAATGGGGGTAAAAACAACATGTAACTCAACACATGCAAAAACTTCGTCAATCCCCAGCAGTGGCGCGTGCCCAGAATACTGCAGAATTTCCCCCCTGGATCCCAACACTGGTTTTGAAAAAAACTGGTCGCCCTGTGGGCCTTGGTTTTTATGATGAGTTTTCCACCCAGCTCCTTGAAAACTTTAGAGCACACTTGCCCCATGCTCCATGGGTCTCCCACCCCCATTGGGATGAAGTTTAGCAAAAGGAAGGGCCATATTTGCGGGGGTTCTGGGTCTCCCTGTGCTGGCAGCTCCACCCCCTTCGGGTT
>WNWK01053157.1:0-11957 GCA_009830355.1 Cherax destructor
ACA
Organism: Cherax destructor; assembly: GCA_009830355.1. Lineage (NCBI taxonomy): Eukaryota > Metazoa > Arthropoda > Malacostraca > Decapoda > Parastacidae > Cherax > Cherax destructor. The sequence continues at coordinate 4 of WNWK01053157.1, forward strand.
ATCACATCATTAGTATACACATCACAATCATGCAACACACATACATTACATCATCATATACACAATACAATCATTCGTATACACAAACACTTCACAATCACAATCATTCATCATAACAATCAATTATTGTATACACATACAATCATTACATATCACAATACATCATTATATACACAATACACAATCATTACTATACACAATACATTACTATACACAATACACAATCATTACGTATACAATCACATCATTCGTATACACAATCACAATCATTACATATACAATCACAATCATTAGTATACACAATACACAATCATTACGTATCACAATGCACATCTTACTATGCACAATCACATCATACAATGCACATCATTGTATCACAATCACATCTTCTTACACAATGCAAATCATTAGTTACACAATCACAATCATTACGTATACACAATCCAATCATTAGATAACAATCATATCTATACAATCACAATCATTCGTATCACATACACAATCATTCTATCAATCACAATCATTACGTATCACAATACACATCATTCTATCATCACATCATTGTATCACAATCACATCATTATATCACATCACATCATTCGTTCACAATCACAATCATCATTGTATCACAATACACAATCATTAGATACACAATCATATTATCACAATCACATCATTCGTATACATAATATTATCAATCAATCATTATATACAACACATCTTATCAAACAATCATTGTTCACAATCCATTATATAAAATAATCATGTATCACAATCCATTACTATCACACAACATTGTATCCAATCAACATTACTACATCATTGATCCAATCCATCATTACTATCACAATCATGATCCAATCCAATATTGTACCAATCCAACATTATAAAATAAATCATTCGTATCAAATCATTTACACAATCCATCATTGTATCACAAACATCATTATATCACAATCAATCATTGTATCACACACAATATTGTTACATATCTTATATCACAATCAAATTCCAATCAATATTATTACACAATCACATCATTGTATACATCAACATTCATCATCATCATTATACACAATACACATCTTGTATCACAATCAATCATTAGTATACACAATGCACATCATTACGTATACACAATCACAATCATTACGTATACACATATCACAATCATTAGTATGACATACAATCATTCGTATCACAATCTCTTAGACAAAATCATTCGTATCACAATACACAATCATTACGTATACACAATCACAATCATTAGTATACACAATGCACAATCATTACTATCACAATCACAATCATTAGTATACACAATCATCACATATCACATATGTATCACAATGCACAATCATTAGTATACACAATGCACAATCATTCGTATACACAATACACAATCATTACGTATCACAATGCACAATCATTACTATACACAATACACATTACATATACAATCATTACGTATACACAATCACAATCATTGTATACACAATACACAATCATTACGTATACACAATCACATCATTACTATACACAATCACAATCATTACGTATACACAATCACAATCATTACTATACACAATGCTCATTACGTATCAAACACAATCATTACGTATCACATACACAATCATTACGTACATACACAATCACTTATCATTACTATACACAATCACATCATTAGTCATCACAATCTTACACATCATTAATTATACACAATATCATTCACATCATCATTATGTATACTGATCATACGATACACAATACAAATCATTATATACACAATCACAATCATTAGTATACACAATATCTTACAGTCATTACGTTATCACATCAACGATACACAATCATAATATACATCAATCATTATGTATACACAATACACAATCATTACGTATACACAATACACAATCATTACGTATACACAATACACAATCATTACGTATACACAATACACAATCATTACATATACACAATACACAATCATTACGTATACACAATCATTACGTATACACAATCATTACATATACACAATACACAATCATTACGTATACCCAATACACAATCATTACGTATACACAATCATTACGTATACACAATACACAATTATTACGTATACACAATACACAATCATTACGTATACACAATACATAATCATTACGTATACACAATACACAATCATTACATATACACAATCATTACGTATACACAATTATTACGTATACACAATACACAATCATTATGTATACACAATACACAATCATTATGTATACACAATACACAATCATTACGTATACACAATACACAATTATTACGTATTTTAGCTCACTGATGCCATTGCACATTTCATCATACCTCTTAGATATATTTACTCTTAGATTTATTTACTTTTGTTCTGAAAATAAATGTTACTTATTGCTAAAGTTCTTTCTATACATAATTCATCAGAAACTTCCAATTATCACCTACCTGAAGTCAGTACCTGACCAGCCGTGCTGTGGTTTGTATGTCGGTTTGCGTGAGGCCATCAGTAACAGCTTGATTGATCAGTCCCTGATCCAAACACCTTTTATTGTACAGCAATAAAGGAATGGAACAGACTGAGTGCACATGTCAAAGCCAGTCATAGCATGAGCCAGTTCAAGAAGAGAGCCAAAAGGTACCTAATGAATGTAGCGACAGAAAGGGAGAAGAATATTTTTTTATATTTTTAGCTAACACACATGTAAATATAACTAACTCAATTTACCTTATTCCTAGTATATCTTCTTTAGAGTATAATAATAAGATATTATCTCCTTTATAGTATAATAATAAGGTAATAAAAGGACTCCAGTGGAAATAAGTCACTGACTTTTTTTTGGGGTTATCTTAGGTTCTCTACACATATACTTGGAGAATACCTGGAGAGGGTATCGGGGGTCAACGCCCCCGCTGCCCAGTCTGTGTCCAGGCTTATGGTGTATCAGGGTCTGATCAACCAGACTGTTACTGTTGGCCACACGTAAGCCAACGTACGAACCACAGCCCGGCTGGACAGGTACTGACTTTAGGTGCCTGTCCAGCGCCTGCTTGAAGACAGCCAGGGGTCTATTGATAATCCTCCTTATGTATGCTGAGAGGCAGTTGAACAGTCTTGGGCCCCTGACACTTATTGTGGTGTCTCTTATAGTGCTAGTGGCTCCCCTGCTTTTCATTGGGGGGATGTTACATCGTCTGCCGAGTTATTTGCTTTCATAGGGAGTGATTTTCATGTGCAAGTTTGGTACTAATCCCTCTAGGATTTTCCAAGCATAAAAAATCATGTATCTCTCCCACCTGTGTTCCAGGTAATACAGGTCGAGGAACTTCAACCATTCCCAGTAATTTAGGTGTTTTATCGTACCTATGTGTTCCGTCAAGGTTCTCTGTACATTTTCTAGGTCAGCAATTTCACCTGCCTTGAAAGGCGCTCTTGGTGTGCAGCAATATTTTAGTCTAGATAGAACATGCGACCTGAAGAGTGTCATGGGCTTGGCATCCCTATTTTTGAAGGTTCTCATTATCCATCCTGTCATTTTTCTAACAGATGCAATTGTTACAATGTTGTGATCTTTGAAAGTGAGATCTTCTGACATTATCACTCCCATGTCCTTTATATTAGTTTTTTCGCTCTATTGTGTGGTTGGAATTTGTTTCATACTCCGATACAGTTTTAATTTCCTCACGTTTTGCATATCGCAGTAATTGAAATTTCTCGTCATTGAATTTCATATTGTTTTCTGCAGCCATTTAAAGATTTGGTTGATGTTTGCTTGGAGTCTTGCGGTGTCTTCAATGGAGGACACTGTCATGCAAATTCGGGTGTCATCTGTTAGCCACGATGCTTTGGTTAACATCCCTGTCTGTCAGATATGAGGATGAGGAACAAGATGGGAGCGAGTACTGTGCCTTGTGGAACAGAGCTTTTCACAGTAGCCTCCTCAGACTTTACTCTGTTGACTACTACTCTTTGTGTTCTTTTTGTTAGGAAATTATAGATACATCTACCAAATTTTCCTGTCATTCCTTTATCACGCATTTTGTGCACTATTTAACCATGGTCACACTTTTCAAAGGATTTTGCCAAGTCTGTGTATACTACGTCTGCATTTTGTTTGTCTTCTAGAGCATCCAGGACCTTGTCATAGTGGTCCAGTAGTTGGGACAGACAGGAGCGACCTGCTCTAAACCCATGTTGCCCTGGGTTGTGTAACAGACAGGTTTCTAGATGAGTGGCGATCTTGCTTCTTAGAATCCTTTCAAAGACTTTTATAATATCGGATGTTATCGCTATCGGTCTGTAGTTCTTTGCTATTGCTTTGCTTCCCCAATTTGTGGAGTAGGGATATGTCTGTTGTTTTTAGCAGCTGTGGGATGACCCCTGTGTCCATGCTCCCTCTCCATAATGTTAAAATCACATGATAGAGGCTTCTTGCAGTTCTTGATGAACACGGAGTTCCACGAGTCTGGGCCTGGGGCAAAGTGCATAGGCATATCATTTATCGCCTTTTCAAAGTCATGTGGTGTTAGGCTAATATCAGATCGAATTCATTTAGGTCTTGATTCTTAGTCTGGTTAGCGGCTTGCTAAAAACCGAGTCATACTGGGACTTGAGTAGCTCACTCATTTCCTTGCTGTCATCTGTGTAGGACCCATCTCGTCTAAGTAGGGGCCCAATACTGGATGTTGTTATCGATTTAGATTTGGTATAAGAATAGAAATATTTTGGGTTTCCTTCATTTTCATTCATGGCTTTTAGTTCTTCCTGCATTTCTTGTCTCCTGTAAGATTCCTTTAGCTTAAGTTCGATGTTTGCTATTCCTCTGACTAGTGCCTCCCTTCGTATTACAGATATATTGACCTCTTTTAGCTGCTCTGTTATTCTTTGGCTTCGCCTGTATAGGGAGCATCTCTCTCTTTCTAGTTTACATCTTCTCTTCCTTACCCTTAAAGGAATATGCCTTGAGCATACCTCGAGTGCCACAGAGTTATTTTTTTCTAGACATAGGTTTAGATCCGTGTTGCTTAGACTATCTTCCAAGCTTATTTCATTTAGGACCTGGTTGACTTGGTCCCACCGTATGTTTTTGTTATTGAAGCTTTATTTGGTGAAGGCTCCCTCATGACTTATCACATTTTGTTGGTCAGGGGCCCTCCACATACATGTCTGAACCTCAATTATGTTGTGATCTGAGTATATTGGTTTTTATATGGTAATATTTCGTATCAGATCATCATTGTTAGTGAAGACGAGGTCCAGTGTATTCTCCAATCTTGTTGGCTCTATTATTTGCTGGTTTAAGGTAAATTTGGTGCATAGATTTAAAAGCTCGTGTGTGTGCCAGTTTTCATCTGAGCTACAACATTATTTGCTACATTCCTCCATTTTAGGTGCCTTAGGTTGAAATACCCCAGGACCAAGATGTTGGGGGCAGAGCTGGACGATTTTCCAGACAGTGGTCTATTTTCAAAAGCTATTCCTGGAATTGTTGGGAAGTTGCATCCGGAGGCTTGTATACAACCACGATGACATGGTTTCGGTTATCGATCTTTACTGCCAAAACATTAACAATATCATTTGAGGTGTTTATTTGTTGTGAGCATATCAGTGACTATGACGTGCAGACCAACCTACTACCCTTTTGCCTGTTCACTCTCTGGCATATGTATAGGTTATAATCTGGGATCCATATTTCATTGTCCAAGTGATCCTTTATGTGGGTCTCTGTGAAAACCGCAACATTGCGTTTGACTCTGTAAGCAGTCCACAGATGAAAGGTATTTTGTTGTTCATTGCTGGCTTTATACCCTGTATATTTGCAAAGATGAATGTCGTCATATTGATGCTATGTGGGGAAAAGCTTTTTTTTCCTGGCACTAATATTGTTTTGGAGTGGAGGCCACTGACTGTGATTCCGCTCCAGAAGTGATTTGAGTTGGTGTACGATTTCTGTTATTTCCTGCCACCTTTTTTTACCTTCCTGGCGCTAAAAAAAAAAAAAACTCTCTCTGGAGTGGTTGTGGCTACCCAGGTTTTCCCATGGTCTGGATGTTTTGTATCTTCTTGTCCCGTATAGGTGGTGTGCCTGGCAATATAAGTTATAGCACTGTCTTTCCTGAACTGAAGAGTGACACATTTCAGGGTGGAAAAACTTACAGAAAGGAAGGTTGCATTTTCCTGTTGTCATATGAACACGGCATTTTCTGGGGTGGTCAAAGTTGTATGTCCCATCTGTTTTTCAAGATATTCCATGCCTGCAGAAACCTATGGCATATAATTTGCATAGGTTTACCCTGGTTTTTCGTGGCTGCATTCCCTACTGGTGCGTGTTTTTCTGTCTCCTTACTATCTTCAGCACTTGTACTAACAATTGCGCCTTCACCAATATTTTTTTGATATTTTACCTTCACTATTCCATAGTGCATCCCCTTGTTTACTATCAGTGATATTGCTAGTTTGTAACTTAGGGTTTAGCATGTCCTTGTCTACACCTGTTTCCCCAGCACTAGAGCTCCTGTCTTTCTCCGGGCCGCCAACTTTCATTTCTGTATTCCTACAGGTACTGTCTACCAGGAGAGCACCTGCACCAGGGGCAATAGCACCATCTAGCCTAGTCCTTTTATTTGTCCATCTGTTATAGAATGCCATCAGGTTTCCTATGAAGGCCGTTTTGATGGTTCTCTCTTTTAATACAGATGTGATTTTTTCCACAGTTGGTTCTCATTTGGGCATAACCAAAAACACTTCCCTGGTTTAAAATCTTTAGTGGATGATTACTGAATGTCTGAACAAGATGCATGGGACCATTTTCCACAGAAATTGCACATAATCTAGACAGAAGCCCGTATATTTCTACGGTTGTAGAATACACATATGCTGCTATGTATGATAATCTATACCTGGAGTTTACCTGGAGAGAGTTCCGGGGGTCAACGCCCCCGCGGCCCGGTCTGTGACCAGGCCTCATGGTGGATCAGAGCCTGATCAACCAGGCTGTTACTGCTGGCTGCACGCAGTCCGACGTACGAACTACAGCCCGGCTGGTCAGGTACCGACTTTAGGTGCCTGTCCAGTGCCTGCTTGAAGACAGCCAGGGGTCTATTGGTAATCCCTCTGATGTATGCTGGGAGGCAGTTGAACAGTCTTGGGCCCCTGACACTTACTGTGTTGTCTCTCAATGTGCTAGTGGCACCCCTGCTTTTCATTGGCGGGATGTTGCATCGTCTGCCGAGTCTTTTGCTTTCGTAGGAAGTGACTCTCGTGTGCAAGTTTGGTACTAATCCCTCTAGGATTTTCCAAGTGTATATAATAATGTATCTCTCCTGCCTGCATTCTAGGTAATACAGGTTTAGGAACTTAAAGCGTTCCCAGTAATTGAGGAGTTTTATCGCATTTATGCGTGCCGTGAAGGATCTCTGTACATTTTCTAGGACAGTAATTTCACCTGCCTTGAAAGGTGCTGTTAGTGTGCAGCAATATTCCAGCCTAGATAGAACAAGCGACCTGAAGAGTGTCATCATGGGCTGGGTATCCCTAGTTTTGAAGGTTCTCATTATCCATCCTGTCATTTTTCTAGCAGATGCGATTGATTCAATGTTGTGGTCTTTGAAGGTGAGATCTTCTGACATTATCACTCCCAGGTCTTTTACATTAGTTTTTCGCTCTATTGTGTAATTGGAATATGTTTTATACTCCGAGCCAATTGCTGGACCAGGCTTGCAGCCTCTCCAGATCCCTTTGTAGTTCTGCCTGGTCCTCGTCTGATTGAATTCTTCTCATCAACTTCACATCATCTGCAAACAGGGACACTTAGGGGTCTATTCTTTCCGTCATGTCGTTCACAAATACCAGAAACAGCACTGGTCCTAGGACTGACCCCTGTACAACCCCACTCGTCACAGGCGCCCACTCTGACACCTCGCCACTTACCATGACTCGCTGCTGTCTTCCTGACAGGTATTCCCTGATCCATTGGAGTGGCTTCCCTGTTATCCCTGCCTGGTCCTCCAGCTTTTGCACTAATCTCTTGTGTGGAACTGTGTCAAACGCCTTCTTACAATCCAAGAAAATGCAATCTACCCACCCCTCTCTCTCTTGTCTTACTGCTGTCACACTGTCATAGAACTCCAGTAGGTTTGTGACACAGGATTTCCCGTCCCTGTAACCGTGTTGGCCGTCGTTGATAAGCTCATTCCTTTCTAGGTGTTCCACCACTCTTCTCCTGATAATCTTCTCCATGACTTTGCATACTATACATGTCAGTGACACTGGTCTGTAGTTTAGTGCTTCATGTCTGTCTCCTTTTTTAAAAATTGGGACTACATTTGCTGTCTTCCATACCTCAGGTAATCTCCCTGTTTTGATAGATGTGTTGAATATTGTTGTTAGGGGTACACACAGCGCCTCTGCTCCCTCTCTCATGACCCATGGAGAGATGTTGTCCGGCCCCATCGCCTTTGAGGTATCTAGCTCACTCAGCAGCCTCTTCACTTCCTCCTCGGTTGCATGTATTGTGTCCAGCACTTGGTGGTGTACCCCACCTCTCCGTCTTTCTGGAGTCCCTTCTGTCTCCTCTGTGATCACTTCTTTGAATCTCAAGTTGAGTTCCTCACATACTTCACGGTCGTTTCTTGTGATCTCTCCTCCTTCCTTCCTTAGCCTGATCACCTGGTCTTTGACTGTTGTTTTCCTCTTGGTGTGGCTGTACATCAGCTTTGGGTCAGATTTGGCTTTCGCTGCTATGTCATTTTCATATTGTCGTTGGGCCTCCCTTCTTAACTATGCATATTCATTTCTGGCTCTACGACTGTTCTCCTTATTCTCCTGGGTCCTTTGCCTTCTATACTTCTTCCATTCCCTAGCACACTTGGTTTTGGCCTCCCTACACCTTTGGGTGAACCACGGGCTCATCGTGGCTTTTTCATTATTCCTGTTACCCTTGGGTACAAACCTCTCCTCAGCTTCCTTGCATATTGTTGTCACATATTCCATCATCTCGTTTACTGACTTCCCTGCCAGTTCTCTGTCCCACTGAACCCCGTTCAGGAAGTTCTTCATGCCCACGTAGTCCCCTTTCTTGTAGTTTGGCTTCATTCGTGTGTGTGCGTGTGACCCATCAATTAATATTTGCACTAATAACTCGTTAGAGTTATTACCGGGTGTGGACTAGTGAATTGCTCATTACTTTATAATTTGTTCATGATTGTAACCATGTATAAACGTAAGTAAATTTACTTACATTACTCATTACCTTTGTAACTTGTGAGTTTATTACCTTTGTAACTTGCTCAGCTATCAAAACTTTGGGGCCCAGTCCTTGGACCCATTATGTACCTCTGTAATCTTTTGACTACCGCCCACAAGATGGGTATGGGGTGCATAATAAAGATATTAAACTAACTAACTCAGCTCACACACTGAAGTCCGTTGTTCGATCCCCGGTACGGGTGAAAACATTAGGAAGTGTTTCCTTAAGACACCTGCTCTCCATGTTCATCTATCAGTAAAATAGGTACCTGGGTGTTAGTTGACTGGTGTGGGTCGCATCCTGGGACAAAACTGACCTAATTTGCCCGAAATGCTCAGCATAAGAAGCGGCTTTCTAAGATAAGATAAGATTTCTTCGGATTTTTAACCCCGGAGGGTTAGCCACCCAGGATAACCCAAGAAAATCAGTGCGTCATCGAGGACTGTCTGTCTTATTTCCATTGGGGTCTTTAATCTTATCCCACAGCAGTGTCATTGGTGTCAGCTAGGCCTGTATACCATGTATATGTGCTTGTAGAAATAAAGATATTATTATTATTGCTAATATGCAAGACTTTGTCGCCAGTACAAATAAACGCTGAGAGCACTATAGCTGTGGCAGGGTTTCATCCCAGGTATGGTGCTAATATTAAAATTGTAAAAACGATGCATTTTGCTTATATTTGATCATTAGTTGATTATGCTTCGCCACTACTTGCTCTTGTGTCAGACTGGAAGCTTGGAGGGCTGGAAAAACTGCAGAACGAAACAATGAGGATGATCCTAGGATAGTTAGTTTAATATTTTTATTATGCACCCCATACCCATCCTGTGGGCGGTAGTTAAAAGATTACAGAGGTACATAATGGGTCCAGGAACTGGACCCCAAAGTTTTGATAGCTGAACAAGTTATAAAAGTAATAAACTCAGGTAGATCTGGTCACAGTAATGACAAGTTACAAAGGTATTTACAAATTACAGAGGTACATAATGGGTCAAGAGACTGGACCACAAAGTTTTGATAGCTGAACAAGGTACAAAGGTAATGAACTCACAAGTTTCAAAGGTAATAAATGAAGTACATTTACTTACTTACGTTTATACATGGTTACAATCATGAACAAATTATAAAGTAATGAGTAATTCACTAGTCCACACCCGGTCACAACTGTAATGAGTTCTTGGTGCAAAGATTAATTGTTGGATCACACACACACTTATGAAAGGCCCCTTGGAGCTAGTGATAATTTGGTTCTGTGTTTTGATTATATATATATATATATATATATATATATATATATATATATATATATTATTTTTATATTTTATTTAGAAAGAGTACATTACAACTTAAATAACTGACTGCATATGTCACAACAAGGCTGCAAAAACCAGCCTTCAAATATGAAAACACCCGCCTCATGAAACATGAGATCATAATATGACTTAATAAGGCAACATAAGTATCTTTATATTTCAAACCCCACCTACTACCCCCCCTCAAACTAGTTACAAACAATAATAAGACTGAACAACAGTGTCCACTTTATGATTTTTTTTTCTTTTATTGGATGAAAATGTAAACATACAAAATATTATCACACAATACGTGTATATACAAATTCCTAATGGGAGATACATAAGAATTCAGTCACCACCACCTGATGTAGACCAAACAAAATGTAAACTTTGCCAGTTGGATTATTGTCACACCCTGCGTCATTATGTACTGGAGTGCGACAAAATTAATGAATTCAGAGACAACTCACTCAGAAATGTTCAAGATATGTCAAAGTATTTTATCCACAGTGGTATATTACAGACCATTCTGGAAAAATACCCTGACTTTGCTCCCTGTAAATAAAGCATTGCCACGTGTGTGTGTGTGTGTGTGTGTGTGTGTGTGTGTGTGTGTTTGTGTACTCACCTAATTGTACTCACCTAATTGTGGTTGCAGGGGTCGAGACTCAGCTCCTGGCCCCGCCTCTTCGCTGTCTGCTACTGGGTCTCTGCTCTCCCTGCTCCATGAGCTTTATCATACCTTGTCTTAAAACTATGTATGGTTCCTGCCTCCACTATATCTTTCTCTAGTCCATTCCACTTCCTGACTACTCTGTGGCTGAAGAAATGTTTCCTGACATCCCTTTGACTCATCTGAGTCTTCAGCTTCCAGTTGTGTCCCCTTGTTTCTGTGTTCCCTCTCTGGAACATCCTGTGTGTGTGTGTGTGTGCGTGTTGATTGCCTTTTTGTCCTGTGCACATGTCGATTGAAGGCTGGGCCTGTTGTGTGTGCGTGTGTGTGTATGTATATATGTGTGTGTATGTGTATGTGTGTGTGTGTATGTGTGTATGTGTATATGTAAGTGTGTATGTGTGACCCAACAATAAAATTTGCACCAAGAACTCATTACAGTTGTGACTGGGTGTAGACTAGTGAATTGTTCATTGCGTTATAATTTGATTCATGATTGTAACCATGTATAAACGTAAGTAAGTAAATTTACTTACATGTTTCATTACCTTTGTAACTTGTGAGTTCATTACCTTTGTAACTTGTTAGTTCATTACCTTTGTAACTTGTTAGTTCATTACCTTTGTAACTTGCTCAGCTATCATAACTTTGGGGTCCAGTTCCTGGACCCATTATGTACCTCTGTAATTTTTGACTACCACCCACAGGATG
>WNWK01053158.1:0-11957 GCA_009830355.1 Cherax destructor
AGTTTTTAAAAATTTTTTTACACTGCCTAAAAAAAAACAATTAAATGTTCCCCCCTAGCCTCAATACCCCTTACATAATTGCTCAAAAAAAAATAATTTATCAAACATAATCTAGTAAAAAATGTTGAAACTTATACCTCAAAAAACCATATGCCAAGTTATATCTTATAAGGGAAAAATAAACCACCAATATAGAGAAATCCATCCCCATGTACCCTTGTGCTTTTTTGTAACTCATCTAATCCCTTTTTATAAACTATTATTGCAAAACAAATTATTGATTTAATTTGTTTAATCTGATTTAATAATTCTAGTAGAACATATAAAACTGTAAATGATCCAAAATTATAAAACTATTATGTCTCAAAAATGTTGCTAAAAATTATGTTCAAATTTAAAGTTTAAATGCTCAACTATACCATATTGTAAACTATCTACTAAAATTTTCCAATTATTTTAAGTTAATTTTAAGTTTTGCCCAAAATGCCCCATTTGGGGGTTTTGGCATGTACACCATAACATTTTCCATAACAAATTGTAATTTTTTGTATCATAAAAATAAACTACTACTACTATTACATAATATAAAAATTGACTATTTGGCATCATATAAAAAAGGGGCGGAGTTTATACATAGACTTCCACCCAATCAGGAACCGCTAAATTTTTCCCCCGCTCTTAGGACTCCCAGGAGTCAGAAAAAATTTCCCTTTATTATTACGCTAATATCATCAGAATTGATCTAATATGATTTAAAAAACCCAAAAAAAGACATATAAACATGATATAGACAAAAAAATTTTAAAAAAAATGGGCCATAATAGGCGATTTATTTCGAGGTTATCGAAATAAAATTTTTTCCCCTTCCATCTTATATCGTCCCTATGACATTGAGTAAGAAAAAACGACATTTTGGAGAGGATAACAAACTAGATCACCAGTAAACACAAAAACAGCCACGTTTTTCGGGGAAAAAAAATTTTGAGACCAGAGACGTTTCACGCGTTATCTGGGAAGTGTTATTGATTTTTTTGATGAAATATACCATTTATTATTGAACTAAATGTAATAATATTGACGGGGAAACAAAAAACAATGTGACAGAAGGTATTTGAAATATTCCAAATTTTTTTTGGGATTTGTGTGGGAGAAAATAAATTTTTTCAAATGAAAAAAACTGAGGAACTTTTTTTTTTTGTAGAATAACTAAAGATAATTACAGGGATTACCTTCTGTAAGAAAATCAAATAGTTTTTTAAAAAGTACCAAGTTTTAAAACCCCCTTTTCGTTGTGCCTTTTTAGACAAGGATAATTTTCAAATGGAATTTTCAGGGAAATTTTTTAAGAAATATATTTTTTTTTCAGTTTTTTTTAGGGCTATTTTATTGAAACTTACAGAAATAATGTTCATGAACACTTCTTCACGTGCCCCAAAAAATAAAAGAAATCGGACGAAAAAAAAGGCCAAACGGGTTACGCCTCCCAAAAACCTTGAACCAAGTCAATAAAAAAAAAGGGGTCCAAGAGATCCAACAGGAAGTGATCCCAAAACTGAACCCCACACCCCCCTTTCCCCACACCATTACTGGAGGTGACACTTTTTTAAAACCCCTTTTTTTGGTTTCGGGGGGAAAAAAAACTTCCGCCCCGGAAGACTGTGAGGAAAATTTGGGGGACATACTGATGTATTTAATGTCTTGGTCTGATAAGTGACAGATAAGTTCAATTTAAATTTAAAAAGTCCTACCCTTTGGGGAATGAAAAAAACCCCCCGGTTATAAACTAGGTTTTGGACCCCAGAATGGGCCCCAATGTATATATTTTTTTATATTTCCATTTTCTAAAATTTTTATATTGCTGATATTCTCGAAAAAAAGCAAATCAAAAACGTGCTTTATACTATTTTTGGGGCCAAAATTTTAAAATTATTTGACTTATTTTGGGAATAGGTAGGATTTAAAACTATATATTATGCTCATGTTTGTGAGCGCCTTTTGGGGGTTGGGGGGAAATACCGTTTTTACACTACGTTTTTTTTACTGCCGGCGTCCCCCGGGGGGGGGGGGGGTCACGGGTTCCACCTGGGGGTGGTGGTTTCTGCTCCTTCCCGAGAGCACTATGCAGCTTGGGGGTCGGGGAAAAAAAAACCTCTCCTGTCCCTGCTGGTTTTTTTTCCCTTTAGACTTTGTTTGGGGAGTAAATTTTTTTGGGGGTGAGACGAAACATACTTCGGGGGCCCCGTGTAACTCTTTTTTACAAAAGGGGAAAAAAGACAGGATTTTACGTTTTTGGGGTTTTTTGTCACAACACTGAGATAACCCCGGCCCCAGCTACAGCCCGGGCCCAATTCCCATAAGGCATCTGTGCAATCACAGTTTTTTGGGGGGGTTTTTGCTGAACCCAGCTTCAGTAGAAAGGGAGTTTTGTGACTGTTTCGAGGACTTGGCTGATGATCTCTCAGTTAGGGCCGCATTTTCTATCTCCTGGTTCCTGATGTGTTGCTGTTGCTTGTTATATTGCTGTTCTGGTGAATTGGCCATTTTATCAATAATCAAACTGTTCTGATTGTCAGTTTGTTAGAGAAGCCATTATATGAGTAAAGTTCAGTTGGACACTGGTTGAGCTGAGTCTAGAGTTACCTGGAGCTCACCATACACACATATATTCTTATTTGCATATATCCGTATTATTGTACTACTGACATTGTACTTGATGGTACTTCTGAGTCATTTGGATATATGCAGCCTTCAGCACAGCCTTATGTTATTTGAGAGCAGTAGAGCTAACTCCTAATTAACCTAATGCATTACTTAATCAACATCCTGACTATGTACATTTATTTACTTGTCCTCGAGACACTAACTTTGTTAATAAACATATTAAATTTTATGCTTTGGTTAGTACCCTATCTGTTGTAATCCTCCTGGGAGCTTATTGAATATATCGGATAACTGACCAGGATACTGACTTTGTTGCAAAAGCCCTGTAACAGGCTGGATGCTGTAAGGGCTATCCTTTCTAGTGTTCACTGGGAGATGTCTATTACTAATAGGATATCGTGTCATTTTGCAACAAATGGGGCCTGACCAGGGAGGCTCTTGGTCCAAGGTGTTGGAGGAATTGTCCAGCGGCCATACTAGTAACTCTTATGACAATGACTTTGGCAATTTCCTAATCTGAAGACCAGAGCTTGGTCTTGTACAACATCATAGAGATGTATGTACCTGTCCGAGTCTCTTGATCCAAGGAGATGGAAATACCTAATGAGCTCTGGCTCTTAAGACAACCAACTCTTGTGTAACTTGTGAAGTAAATTTGCTACTAGGATTCTAGCTTCCATAATCACCTCTCATATTGTACTTATTTTGTGATGTAGCGAAAGTGAAAAAGTTAATTAACACTCTGACTTTGTCAAAGTTACACTTGTTGGCAGGCAGCCAAGTATCTGGCAAGACGTACAACCAGTTACACCGCAGTAACAGTCAGAGCATTAATTAGAGATATGTTGTTTCCTGATCATGAGAGTTCTGATTCAGAGAAACATGGAGTCACAACTAGAAATATAAATGCTAAGGGATGACGTAGAAAAGAGGAGCAACTCAGTGCGCTTCTGAGCCTAGTATAACTCAGCGTTCTCTCTCACATCTTCCCACCTGACTAACTCTTAGGCACAGAGTGTACCAAGAAGTATGACACAGCCTCATACAAGTACTGTTGATGCTGCACACCTGTCTCTACTTATACTAGACCAGACGGACTTTATTGGACATGGCTGGACTAGGTGCCCGACCTAGGTCCATCCAGATAAACCTGTTCGCTTACTTGGCTTTTTCCTTGTCCTTTGATCCAGGCATTGCAGGACCAATTCAAGAGATGGAATAATATTGTTGCAGACTGCTCAAATTGAGGCTCAGAGGAAATTGAACGATGGAAGAGTTATATGAGAAACTACCCGTTTTGAGAGACAACAGATTAGACCGATCAGCCTAGTAGTACTGCTAGAGGATACTTTTAGCAGTAAGTAGAAAGCTGCCTTCAATGGTTCCTAAGTTCATGGAGACAGACCTAGATCCGTATTTTTGATGTGTACGAAAATCAAGCACGTGCTATGAATTGGCCACGTAAGCATTGGGCTACATTGTTGCACTTCAGCTTTGACTGTATAGAGCTCAAACGTGTACTGTTTAAGGCATTTTGCCAATACATTGACTTAGACACAGTCAAGGAAACCATTTCTGAGACATATAATTGTTACCTGTGTTACTGACGTGCATTTCGTACGTTACAACGATGAGAATAAACTTGTGGAGTTTGCCTGTGAGAAAAGCTTGCATTTGAGAGGTGGTGTAGGGCCTCCCAGTGCCAGACTTATGACAGTCTCGTTCAGCCACTACTAATGAGAATTCAACAACTGTATGTCTGCTGATGGGCCAGGAATATCTGATCGACCACACTGCCCTCAGATATTCTAGAGACTGCAGCATTAGCTGACAACTACGAAATTTCTCACAAAATCGAATGTACATATCAAAAACTGAGAGAAAAAGGTAACTACAAAATGTCCTTGGAATTGGCAAACCCAATCAGCTGATCTAATGCCTGTACCTGAAACACCTGCTACTACATTTGGCATCTTCACCAGGAAACCTAACATTCCTGAATCTGTCTCTGTAGCAGACAGAAGTCTAATACTGAGAAGAAGAATGTCAAAGGTAACTACTTTCTTAAGAAAGGTCATACTCGAGAGTATTGCTTTAAGTTAAAAGTAGATATGGTGCTGATCGTGCAGCCAGCCCCAACTCAAGTCGTATCTTCTTCGGTGCAACAAGGGCACCTTCACAACCTAGTAATTCTGATCGTGCTGTTTTGAAGAATGTCTCAGAATAGATGACTGCCAGCATCAGACCGAGTATCTGGGATGAGAAGATTCGACAAGCTGTGAGTTTTTAAATTGTCGAGAGGCAAAGCAGGACTTGACGAATCTAAGCTGCTGAGATAATTACTTTCTGAGACACAGGCAGCTATCTTACTTTGTTAAGAGAAGATGTATTGCTCTTTAACTAATGATACCTATACCCAGATAGATGTATTGTTAGAAGCTTCATGGAGGTGCTACTAAAGTACCTCTTCACAAAGTGTACTCTTGAAACAAGCTATTATACTGGTTATATGTCAGTTATATTTCCAGTGGTTCATTTCTATCAGGCTGGGTGGACTTGCTGATAGGAACGATATCCTTCAAGCTGGCATTTGTAAGGAGCCACTTGTGATTGATAATACCACTGAGGATAATTATGCCATTGAAGCTTGTAGAGAGAGAAGCCTATATTATTCTCTCAGTGCAATAACTCAAAAGAGGTCAAAGATACAACAACAACCATCCTATCGCCTACTGAGTTAGTTGCTGAGCAATGACTAGGGGCTTGAATATGTTGTTCAGTGATTCTCTGCGCCCAGGATCACTAGTATCTGCACCTTCCTACCATCAACCTAGTCAAGACACAACTATTAAGATTTTAACTCACACGATTTAATCAAGGATCAGTTTGTTGACTGGGTCTTGGAAAGACTGAGAGATATGGTAGTTACTGAGAGGAAGCAAAGGATCTCGATAATTGTTACTATTACAGTGGAAGGTGTACTAATGGAGCAGTGCACAAGTTGTTGTCAGCTGACAGTGATTCCACCACAGTCACATCTTATTGTTTACCAGTTACATTTCGTGAGCTAGCTCTTTGATTTTGCTCATAATAGTCCCATAGAGGACATTTGGGTGTCAAGAAGACACTAGGTAAACTGGCAAAACATTTCACTTGGCTGAGAATGAGGGACACTGTTGCTGATCATGTGCGACGGTGCCACATCTGTCAGGTGATGCGGGCAAACCAGCGCTCACACGTCTCCACCTGCCCCTCTCATACCAATAATTGTAAATGGTCGGCAGTTGCCTCCACAGGCAATGTATGTGTGGTTGTCTGCTCCACACCTAGCCCTCTGGTGGCAAAACCGCTCCTACTCAACAACATGGAGGGTAGCCATGACGAGTTCATACAGTTTGTGTTGAACTACTACAGGATCTTTATTGGATCACAGCGTAGACGTTCTTCTCCTACAGATTCTTATGAGACGTATATAAGATTGCTAACCACATATCTATGGTGTCTCCGTGAATGGTGCATCCTGGTGTTTGTTAAGTTCACATCTCCTACGGTATATGAAGAGATCGTTCACAGTTTCAAGATCAACAATATCAAAACCCCGATTTTGAGTGTGTTTACGAGATGTTTTTTCTTATACGTTTTAAAAAATACTTTTTCCGTTCGAAGTTGATGGGTATACCCCCCCGAAAATTTTTTTTGAAAATTTAAAAATAAAAAAAAACTACCCGGGGTGTGTGGGGGCACTCCCCCTTTTTTTGAAAAAAAACCCCGGGGGGGCCCCCCTTTTGGGGGGAAAATGTCCATCAAAATACCCATTCCATCTTTATTGCTCCTTGAATTTTTTTAAATAAGTGTACGTGTATTATGGGGGAAAAAGGGAAGACGTGTCGTTTATGTGATGCGAGGGCATATGGCAAAAAAAATGTGACCGTCGGCGTCCTCCCCAAAAAGAGGACAGCAGTGTGCCACCCAAACTCCTACGGTTTCCCCAAAAACCCCTCGGGTTTGGGGGCCCCCCAAAAAGCAACGCCCCCAAATTTCCCCCCTCAACGAGTCGGGATATTTCAGTTTTACCGTGGGGACACCCCCCCTGTACAGCAAGGACTGTTGATGTCGATGGGGGGGGAAAAAATTCAAATACTACTACTGTCTTGAGAGATGATATTGAATTAGGCCCCCCGGCCCCCTTTTTGGGGAAATTAGAAAAAGGGTAAAGGGGTCCACCCCACCATCCACCCCAGTTGCAAAAAATGAGGGGGGTTGAAACCCTTTGGTGTAACTTGTTTCCTGGCGGCCCCACAGTAAGTTACTAGTGTGAAAGTGACATGGACATGAGCCCTCGCCCCCGCGCTGTAGAAAAAGGGGGTTTCCCCCGAAAGCGGGCAGCGGGGAAAAAAACAAAAAATGAACTGCCCCAGGTCAACGTCCGGAAAAAAAAGGGGGCCGCGATTGCGGCTCAGGGGCGGGGGGGGGGGTTTTTGGAAAGAGGAGATTTTTTTCCCCGAGGGTTTTTTGGGGGACGGTGATGGAAATGAGACCAGAGCATTGTTTATGACTAGGGGGATAAAAAACCAGCAACCTTCCATTTTTAAAATTTAAATTTTTAAAAGGGGTTTGTGGGCACCTCGGGGGAAGGGTTTTGAACGGTGGTTTTTAAGCCATTTGTCCTGATGTCTTTTAATTAAAGAACACAATTATCGAGATGTGAGCGAATTAAAGGGGTATGTGTTTAGGGGGGAATAGTCCGCGTTAAAAGGTGGTGTGAGTATTAATTGAGAGGGCAGTCCTTTTTTCGCCATTAAAAGTTGCGCCCCGTTTTTAAAGGGTTTGTGGGTGTTGATGGGTGGGGGGAACGACAAGCGGGGGTTTTTAGTGTTGGGGGCCCGCGAAAATGATGTGAGTACGAAAAACCATTTTTTTTCCCGGATACTCTTGTTATCCCGGTGCCCCCCGGGGGCTGTTTTTTGGGGTGACGGAATTGTTTACGAAAAAAAAGGGATGTCAAAACCCCGGGGGTGGGGGTTTTTTTTTCCCAGCTTTGGTGATTTTTTTCAAGGATTTGGGTTTTTGCGATGTGGGGGGGGATGTAGTTGGTGGAGTAGATTACACTTTTGTAAGACAGGGCTATGCAGCGCCAATCGATGGATTATGTTGCCCGTAATTGATATCAGAGTGCCCCCCGGGTTATTAAACCCCCCTCCCAGAGAAAGGGGTTTTAAAAACCAGTCAGGCTGGGGTTTGGGGGATCGATGTCTTTGGAAAAAAGAAAATTTTTTATTTTTTTTTGATCTAAAAGGGGGAAAGGGGGGGGGGGGGAAAGGGGTTTTTTGGGGGTAGACTGGGGAAAGGGGGGCATTTCCTTTTGATTTTAAATTTTTTAAAAGATACTGGAGCTGCAGGGTTTTCAAATCCAGTTGTCAGATGGGAATGTCATAAAACGATGACACGGTTTTTGTGGCCCCGGTGAATGGGGTGTTGGAAGTCTGTGTCTTTTTTTGTATGGGATCCGGGGAGGGGGCCGTTTTTGTCCATTCTGTTTGCCCCATATAAATCCCTTATATTGGGCGATGGGGGAATGGGGGGGGCAACATCCATGTACTGGGCAGTGTGGTAGGGGGATTCAAAGTTGTCTATGTAGATGATACGACACTCATGATTCCGATGTCGGTAGTTTGTCTACCGTTGATCTCTTTTGAAAATTTTTTTTTAAGCTAGGGGGGATGTCATGTAATAAAGATAAGTCTGGGCTTTTATTTTTTGGATTTTGGGGAAGGGGGGCCCCCTTCCTGGAGACCCGGGCTGTGGGGTGATTTTTTAAAAAAAATAGGGGAAATAATTCATGCGTCTAGTCCCCAAAAGAGGGGGGGTTTTAAACCCCCAGATGGTGGTTGATAGTGTTATCCGTTTTTAAGGGAAAGTTAAAGGGTTAAAGGATTGGGGTATCAAGGGGGTTTTTGGGTTTCTAATTCTATCCTATTTTAAAGGGGATCACGTCGTGCGTGTTTTTCTGTTTTGCCCAGGGATGAGACACGTTTGGGGGGTTTGGGGGTTTTTAATTTATCAAAAATTGTTGTTTTTGGGGTTTCCCCCAGTCCCCCTTTTTTTAAATGTTAGAAATTTTTTGGGGGTTAAAAAGGGTTTTTTTGGGTTTTTTTAGTTTACCCCTTTTTTTTTTAAACATACATATGTGCACCTCATTTTGGGGGCCACCAGTTGGGGGCCCCCTCCAACACCTGGGGCGGTGTGTCACAGGACGTGATCTTGGGAAAATTTTAGATATATTGCGTGTATTGTATTTTTCCCAAACCCCAGGCGGTGCAGATTTGCTCGGTGCTGTAGAAGAGGGCGTGCCACCGGTCTGTGGTGGGGTTTCCCCTTGTATCTTGGGCGGAGATTTGGAACTGGTTGGTTGATCTTTTTTTACGACCCAAATCAGTGATACAATTTTTAAAAATTTTTTTTTAACATCTTGCTGTGGGTTGGTTTTTTTGTACCGGGTATTTATTTTCTTGTAAAAATTGGGTATGAAGAAACGTTTTTTTATGTTTATTTTTTTTTAACTTTGAGGGGGAGGGTTGGGGTTTTGTGGGGGTTAAAAGGGGGGGTGGGGGGGGGGGGTTTTTTCAATTTTTTGGCCCTTTTGTCTAGACGGGGGGGGGGCCCAGATGGGGTCCACGGGCCCTGGGAGTATTAGTTTATTTTTCCCTTTTTCGGGGGGTTCAGGACAGTGGGACCAAAGCGTTTCAGGGATTATCAAATTCCGGTTATTTTCGGAAAATGAAAGGGAAACGTTTTTGTTTGGGAATCTTTGGGGGGAAAACAGCTTCCCGTATATTTTTGTTTTCCCCTGTGGCGGGTTTATGACATTTGTGACGTAAAAACCCTTAAAAGGGCCGGGCCCTTTGTTGTAATGGGGGTTTTGCGTTTTTGGGGAGAATGGCGGGGTGGTTTTTTAAAAGGGGGTTTTTTAATGATTGTTAAATTTTTGGCCTTTTCTGCCATTGCCCCCAAATCATTATTCCCCATTTAAACCTTTTTAGTGGGTAACTATTTTGTGCGGGAATTTTTATTAAAAGTTTTTCCCCCCCGTAGTTTGTTAAAGTGTCATTCTTTGAAAAGTAAAAGGGAATTTCAAAATTTTAAAAAAGGGGTTTTTTCCCCCTTTGACTAATTTTTGGGGCTTTAATTTTTTACTTTTTTTTTTTTGGGGGGTTTTCTGTTTTCTGTCACTTATTGGTCCGGACGGGGCCCTCGGTAGCTTTTCCCATCCATGGTAATTCTTTTTGGGTAGCCCCTTTTTTTCCTATATTAAATGTGGAGGGTATATTTTTTATTTTTTTTTGGGGGGGAAATTGGGGTTTTTATGGTTCAAAAAGTTTTTAATTTACTTTGATTTTTAAAATTTTAAACAGTGTTTTTTAGCCATTATCTTGTTCTTGTCAAGGCTTTTTTATATATGTATATCATTTGTAATGTTTTTTTCCCAATAAAAAAAATTGTAAATGGTGACCCCTTCTCATTTTTTAAAAATTTTTTTTTGGGGCCCCCCCGGCCAAGGGTTTAAAAATACCTTTTCAAAATGGAAAACTACCCTATCCTGAAGGTTCCTTTAAAAAATTAAAATTCCCGCTATTGTCAGGGCATTGATAAAATTTTTTCCCCCCCGGTTGTTTTCCGGGAAAAAGTCTGGGTCGGGGCCCCAATTTTTCCCCCAAAAATCGTTCAGGCTTATCCCCCCGGGGAAAAAAATCAGTACTTTCTCCAGGGTTCCACCTCAGTTCCGGTCTCTGGAATTTCATCAGACTAAAAGGGTTTTATGAATTTTTGAAAAATTTTTTAGACTGGGATGAAGGTTTTTTCTTTTTTAAAAGGAAAGTGACAAGAACAGGTTTATCCCTTTGAGCTAAAATTTTTGGGCACCAAAAAATTTTCTTCCTGTGTTTTTAAAAAGTGGACAGGAAAATCAATCATATTAAAAACATCACCTTCATTAATGAGAAGCTTTAAAACCCCTTTGGGGCTTGCTTTGAAAAACCCAGCTCAGGCCCGGTGAAACAACAGTTGGGGGGTATCTCCTCTTTTTAAAAAGATAATGATGGAGAAATTAGGTCCAGGTCATGTCACAAACCAGGGAAAAAAAGGTCCCCCGGAAATAGTGGAAGCAGTGACCCAAAAAATTGTCCCCTGGGAAGAGAAAATAAAACATGTATACCCCCCATTAATCAGCTCAAGGGTCACGCTAGCCCCCCTATTTCATTCTTCCCCGAACACAAAAAAAAAAAGTCAGTCTTGTCTCTGGTAAGAGGGCGGTTAGAAAATTCAAATTCAATCCTAATAAAATTTTTTAATAAGTGCTATAAAACAATAATTTAAAATGGGTTTTGATACCCCGAATTGTTTAGATGTTTTCCCCCAAAGTGCAAATTTGGGGAAAAAGGTTGATGTGGGGGGATCCCCTTAAAAAATCACCATATAGAATGGTAATGAAACATGAGCATTAGAGAAGAAATTATTTTTTTATCTATGGAAAAAATTTTAAAAGGGAAAGTCCATGGGCCTCACCATGTATATTAGTCCCAAGCCTGGGGTTTCAGGAAGGGGTTTTTACAGGAAAGGCTCTGTCCCCGCCTGGGTGGTTATCCCTACCCCCATGACGACCCCTTGATCTTGTGTCAGGGAAAAATTACTTTTAGACTTTCTAGTATTTATAAGTTTAAAATGCTTTAAAATCTGCTTCCACAGTTCAAATTTTGGGGGGTTCAACTATCTCGTCCTCCCCTTTTTTTAATGCGCTTTGTCATTTTAACGTATTATGAACGAGTTGACCTACAACTTAGATGGGGGGAAAAACCCTCTTTAAAGATTTTTTTTTGGGGGGGTGACGAATGGGGGAAAAAAACCCCTTTCATCTCAGAGCCCTTTTTTTGAGAAACTGACACATTATAATTTTCTTTAACTTGGCTAAGTGTGTTTTTTTCCAAGATTACCTATCTAGGGGTTTTTGGGGGGGCCAAGGTGGTTTTCTTTTGTGCTAAAGTTCGTGCTATTGCAGCATTTCCGTGCCACAGGATAGGGGAAAGGGGGGGCAAAGATTGGGGATGGCAGGGGTTTTTATTGCAGGTTCTGGGCCCAACCTCAAATCCTGCCCTCTCAAAAAGCTCAATGGAAAGTCCAGTTCATCTGGGGGCAAGATTTTTAGGGCTCTTTGGGGGTTAAAGGTTTTTTCCCCTTTTTCTCCAGTTTTAAAATCCCAACTTCAATCCCCTTTTTTTCATATAAAAAATTGGTTATCAGTA
>WNWK01053159.1:0-11957 GCA_009830355.1 Cherax destructor
AGAGACATTACTTACCGAAATGTCTCTCTTTAAAACGTTCACAAGAACACCAGATTACCTTTTATATTTCATCTAATGTACGAAACTCGTTCTCAAGGTCCAAGAATTTAAAAAAAAATATATATATATACAGTGGTCCCTCGGTTTTCGGTCATCTCCAAACTCGAACATTTATGTAAGGGTATTTTCGTAAGTGCTTTTGCAAGTGTATTTTTGGGGGTCTGAAATAGACTAACCTACGTGACATTATTTCTTAAGGAAGTAAATTCGTTCGGTAATGGCACTTGAGCAGCATTCTGGAAATAATTTTGGCGAAAACCGAGGGTCCACTGTATATATTTTCTTATGAAATGATAGAGAATCTTTTTCTGATCATAACGCCACAAAAATTATGAAATTTGATCGAAAACTAACGGAATTATGCTTTCGCGAAGTTATCGGTTTGGATGACATTTACGCATCGGCTATTTCGCCCACTTTGAGCCCTATTTTCGGCAAATTCCAATGATTCAGTCTACTAAAATTATAGCTATTTCGCTAGAACTCCATTTCTTCTATCGATTGAGTACAAGAAACCGCCTATTTACCAATTACAACTACCCAAAATAGTGGTCAGAAAATGGCAATTTGGCCAATTTCACACAAATTTCAAATGATGCCAATTTCAAAATAGGGTCCAGAATAAACAAGGCAGACATTCCTGGCACTAAAATAACATCATCTCTGTTCATTAGTCACGTTTCCAGGCCCCTCTTACATTACTTTTGCTTATCATTTGGAATTTTTATTCTCACAAAAAAATAGAAGATTTACTGTTATGTATACTGCTGCATCATTGTAAAAATGGTATAAATAATATCAGAGCACTTGTGCATGAATATTAGACTCGTCAGTTGATGTGTATTGGACACATGGTGTGATTTGTTTACTCTTGAACATCGTCAAAAATCGAACATTTTCGCTACTTTGAGCTCAATTTCAAGGTACTTGACATTGTCAAACTAATCAAAATCATCTCTATTTCTGTAATATATCTTCCATTCTATCAAATGAGACCAGGAAAACGAGAATACATCAATAAATACCATACAAAAATAGACTGCAAAGTCGCTGTTTTAAACCAAAAATACGGTCAGTTTTTTTTTCCTCATTATGCACTGTGTGGTGCAGGAATTTTTATACTGCGCACACTGACCGCTCAGACCCATTCTATCACATCTAGGCCTAACAGCCTGTTTCTCCTTGATTTGAGGCGCTAGAATTTAGGCGTACTAGTACGTCAATAACCCAGGGCGTAAGCTGTACTAGTACGTCAATAACCCTGAAAGGGTTAAAGGTTTGTTTCATTTATTATTTTAAGAAATATCAAGAGTGTAGCCAAAACAAGGGACATTAGGAGGTATGTTATTTGTGATACAGCCATCGTGTCTGTATCACAGCCGTCCAGTGTTTGTTCTGCTGATGTTTAGTGTTGTGGTACTTCCTGGCTGTTAACACTTGAATCATCCCACTGATGATGTTCAGTGTTGTGGTTTTTTTTTCAATGACCTGGTCATATCCCATCAAGGCAGGGTGACCTAAAATGATAAATAAAAGTTTTTATTTTAAAATTTAGTAATTTATACAGGAGGAGTTAACAGCCCCTTGCTTCCGGCATTTTATTCACCTCTGAAGACACGCTTGGCTTACGGAGGAAGAATTCTTTTCCCAGAAGAAGAACTATTAAGAAAATAGAAGAAAACCCAGATGGGTGTGTAAATATATACTCTTGTACATGAATGTGTAGTGTAGAAGTAGTAAGATATGCCTGTTATCCTGCATCAAACATTCTTATCCTTATTAACCCTTTGAGGGTCTAAGCTGTAGATTTACGCCTTTTCCACAGGGTCCAAGCCATAGTTCTCGTCATGAGCTCAGCTCACTCAGATAAGCTGTGAACGGTAAATTTGGGCATAGATATGAGAGAATGGATCTATGTGGTAAATGTGCACCATATAAAACAAATCCTGCAGCACACAGTGCATAATGAGAAAAAATGCAACCGTGTTTTGGATTAAAACACCGAGTTTGCAGTGTATTTTCGTATTTTTTACGGTTGTATTTGTGCTTTCTTAGTCTCATTTGATAGAATGGAAGATATGTTACAGAAATAGAGATAATTTTGATTGGTTTTAATACTTAAAATAGCTTGAAATTGAGCTCAAATTAGCGGAAATGTTTGAATTTTGCCGATGTTCAAGAGTAAACAAATGACGTCACGTCCAATACATGTCAACTGGTGGGTCTAATATACGTTCATAAATGCGCTGATATTATTTATACAATTATTACAATATTGCATAATAGTGAATAAAATTCTTTATGTAAATAAAAAATAAAAATGGAATTCATCTGTAAAGCCTGGAAACATAACTAATAAACAGAAGAAATATTTTAATCCAGGAATACCTGCATTGTTTATTCTAGAACCTATTTTGAAACTGGAATATTTTTAACTTTGTGTGAAATTGGCCAAATTACCAATTTCTGATCACTTTATTGGGTAGTTGAAATAGTTGATTGGGCAGTTTCTTGTGCTCAGTCGATAAAATAGAAGTAATACTGGTGAAATAGCTAAGAATTTGGTCATCTGGAATAATGTAATTGGCCTAAAATAGGAGTCAGTTGGCAAAATTGCCAATGAGTAAATATTGCTGATGCAGTAAAATTTGCAATAATGTAATTTCGTCAATTTTCCATCAAATTTCATACTTTTGTTTTATTACCTTCAGAAAAGATTCTCTACCATTTCATAAAAAAAATAACAAAAGTTTTTGAAAATTCTTGAACCCTGTGGACAAGGCATTGATCTCGGCTTGGCCCCTCAAAGGGTTAATATATTTTTAGATTTCAGTAGTGTTAGTGATAATTATGGGAGGATGATTCTATAAAGGAGCATCCCACTCACTTTCCATGGAAGATCAGTATCAATTGTCTTTTCTCAGATTTACTATCATTATCATCAGTGTACAGTAAAACCTCTCATTAATGGACTAATTGGGAGGAGGGGGGCTACCTAGAGTACCCTTTGGGGAGTTCTGGGGTCCAGCATCCCAATGGCCCAGTACATTACCGGGCCTCATGATGAATCAGTCTGATCAACCAGGCTGTTACTGCTGGCCACACATTACACTGGTCTGCATTTGGAATGTTTTTAATTTTTATTTTTGTTCATGGTTGCGATCTTACATATTCTTGGGCTGCTGATTGTAAATATCTAAACCATTTTGCTCTATCACATAAGGATTTTGAATAAAATACAAATTAATGATAATAAAAGAATAAGAATTTTTAATAAATTGTTACTTTATTAAAATTAGGCAAGTAATCATGGAAAAGCACATTCTGTTAGTTTTAAGAAGATATGAATTTCAAATCAACATGAATCAAATCAAATGATTTTATTAAAAAAATATGCTCCTAATATGTGGTAATTTTTACTGGTAGAACTTCAACTGGTACAGTAACAGGAAACGTTGTACTTATCTTTGTTGCTGGATCATCTATCTGCAGCCATGGTCAGATAGACCTCCCAACGCGATCCAGTGTTCTACCACCACAGAGCTGTTAGGAATAAGTGAGTTAGTTATAAGATTAATTGCCCCAGAGGAGCGTATATCCATATTTTCAGTCAGTAGAAAGACTGAAATGGTACTCACGAGGTTGGACTTCAAAGTCCGCGCATAACCGGGTGAATGATAAATCTGCTTAGATTATAAATCCGTTCCTAACTGCGCAGTTACTAGAACATTTTAATGTCTGAGCAGACTTACCTGGGTATTTGTATCGGATCCTTAATTCACACCCGGAAAATGTTGTCTTGATTGGAGCACGCTGAGGAATGTCGTCGTCCTAGTTCGATGGTGTACACTCGCAATGTCATTACATTCTCCAATATTTGTCTTTTTGCAGTAGTTACTTCCAGAAGCTTCGCACTTCTCTGTAATATACCGCTATTTTGGATTGTCAATTTCACTAAACGCTCTGGAACAGAGTTCTTATTCGTTAACCCGGCGTTAGTGGAGATTGATAGAGTCGAGTAGAGTCGAGAGCGCACTGAAAAATGTCCCTTTGTTAGGTCAATGCAAACGCCGTGACAGCTTCCCTCCCGCTGTTTAGTTCAATCTGATGCCCACCGCCCACGCTGGCCCCAGTTTGCCCTGTATCGCTGACCTAAGCACAATTTCCCTACTTGCTTAACGCTGCAACAGTTTGCAATTCAAATGCTTGTTTTCTTTGAATATTTCGATCACTGACAGTTTATGATTGTTCCACACGTGTATAAAATGAAACGGTAGTTTTCTGTACTTTTCCTGCTTCGGCAAAGAGTCATTTTCCTCAATTGTCTGTCACTCAAATACACTATCAATAACCTCAAGAGGCTTGGTATACGTGCCTCAGTGGCATTCAGGGTACAAACATGTGGTAATTATTAAACTGTTGATCAGGAAGCTAGCAAGATGCCATCTGCCCTTTTCTAAGGGCTGATACCCCCCTCTCTTGGAAAATTTTTTCCCACACTGAGGGGCAGTGGAGGTTCACTGTAGGTGAACTATTCATCACTTAACATTAATTTGATTTTCTCACTGCCACCACTGCTGCT
The DNA here is from genome assembly GCA_009830355.1 of Cherax destructor. Taxonomy (NCBI): domain Eukaryota; kingdom Metazoa; phylum Arthropoda; class Malacostraca; order Decapoda; family Parastacidae; genus Cherax; species Cherax destructor. The sequence continues at coordinate 4,643 of WNWK01053159.1, forward strand.
TGTCTTTTCTGAACAGCTTTAATCTGTGGGGTTTCTGGAGAATCACTAATTTTATTTTGTTTTCAACACTGTGTAATTCTAACGGCACTAATTTGCCTATTGTCCGCTTATTCACTACACCTTGCTCAAAACATCAACTGTCCTGATGATTCCATTTGCATCAGGATATATGGTCACAATTTTTCCAAGAGGCCATTGGGACCTCGGACCATCATTGTCAATAATCACTATGTCACCAGGTCTTGAGGACTTATAATTTTCAGGAACACCAGCTCCATAGAAGTGTTCTCTCAATGAGGTGAGATAGTCTTCTCGCCAAATTTTCTCCCAGCGTTCAATCACTTTATTAAGGTGTTTGAATTTACGTCTGAGTTGCTCAGGTTCGAAATAAGTAGGATCCTCTTTGATTTCTTTATCATTCATGGGAGGAACAGGTTCGAGCCTTCTGCTATGTATTAAATGAGATGGACTTAACACTTCTAAATTGTCCAGATCATCGGTAACCTACATTAAAGGTCTGTTGTTGACTATTTTCTATTTCAGTTACGACTGTACAAAATTCTTCTAAGTTGATTCTTTGACAATGAAGAGTCTTCCTTACGCAACGTTTTACAATGCCTATCATTCTTTCATAAAATCCACCGTGCCATGGGGACTTAAGAGAAATGAATCTCCAACGACAATTGTGTTGATTCAGCATCTGTTGTACCTCTGGCTGCTCAAAGATCTTGCTTATATAAGCAGCACCAGCAACAAAATTTGTTGCATTGTCTGATATCATCAGTCTGGGACATGCCCTTCTGGCTGCAAACCTTCTAAATAATTTGATAAAGGTTTCAGCAGACATATCAGTGGCTACTTCTAGATGTACTGCTCTAGTCGTAGCACAGGTGAACAAACAGATGTACACCTTGATGGGAACTTTGTCAACTGTTTTAGTTAAAATTATTGGTCCAGTGTAATCTACACCTATCACCTCAAATGGAGTGACATGAATAACAAAAAAGACACAATACCGTGACTGGAACAATACACACACAACCCGCACATAGAAGAGAGGAGCTTACGACAACGTTTCGGTCCGACTTGGACCATTTACAAAGTCACACTAACACAAAGAAAAGGTAGAAGGGGTATTTATAGGCCAGCAGACAGGGGAGGGCACAAGAAAGTGGAGGAGGAGTAATAGTGGAAGTAGTAGTGGTGGTGGAAGTAGTAGTAGTGGAGTCAGTCAATTCTAGGAAAGAGGAGCACTGCAATAAAGCTGGCAGCATACAAGGAGAAATACAGAGGAGAAATACAGAGGAGAAGGGGGAAGAGATAGAAGGGGAAGGAATCAGGTTAAGTCATGGGTGCTCCTCTTTCCTAGAATTGACTGATTCAACTACTACTACTACCACCACCACTACTACTTCCACTATTACTCCTCCACTTTCTTGTGCCCTCCCCTGTCTGCTGGCCTATAAATACCCCTTCTACCTTTTCTTTGTGTTAGTGTGACTTTGTAAATGGTCCAAGTCGGACCGAAATGTTGTCGTAAGCTCCTCTCTTCTATGTGAGGGTTGTGGGAGTGACATGACATACTCTTTCAGAAGGATATGGAGGTGGACCTGGATACTGACATTCTCGCATATCATAATGACGACAAGTAATACAGTCCCTTATTTGTTTCTTCACACTTTGTTGACTTTGAGGTATCCAGTAGGATTGTCGTATGTGACAAAGAGTGTCAGCTACCCCACCATGTAACACGTTACTGTGGGCATTTTGAACAATCAGTCTTGGTAGCCAATGATTCTTGGGGATCAATACAGGATGGATTGTTTTCTTAGGTAAAGAATTATGAATTCTTCCTCAACATCTTATAATCTTTTCTGAGTCGAGATAAAGTCCTAAAGAATTAATCATATTAGAATTCTTTGGGGATTTATCCTGAGTTTCCAGAAATTTATACTCTATAGAGAAAACATCTTTCTGTATTAGCTTTATCCAGTATTTAATGGGTTCAAGTGATTCATAATTAGGTTTTATCCTTTAATGAATTTAAAAACAAGATCTGTAACTCTTAAGAGTTTACCCAAAGATGAGTATTTAGATCAATAAATGACTATTTCTTTTGTGTCTGCTGTATTTAAACAGATTATTTCTGGTGTGTTCAACCAGACTGTTTCTTCTGGCATAATGTGAGCTTTTTGCTGTGGCCAGTTATTTTCATTAGAGAGCCAGTTCGGTCCGTGGAGCCATAATTTATTATTCAAAAAGTTCTTGAGTGGGACACCACGTGACATGTCAGCTGGGTTCTCTTGTGTAGAGATATGGAGAAAGAGATAGTCTCTCTGCATCTCTCTTATTTCTGCTACTCTATTCTGTACATAGACCAACTTACTCTTATTATTTCTTAACCACTGGAGGACTGCTTTATTATCACTCCAGATCACAGTTTTTTCAATAGTGAGATGATCAAGTACTTTGTTGAGATAGACAGCTAATTTTGTACCTACATAGAGTGCTGTCAGTTCCAGTTGTGGTACTGTTCTGACCTTCAAGGGTGCAACCCTGGCCTTTGAAGTAATTAGAGTACTTCCGTCAGCATTATTCATGTAAGCTACAGCGCCATAACCTCTGGTTGACGCATCACAGAACACATGTGACGTGTACTTGTTTCCCTCTTGACCTATTTGTCTGGGAAATTTAATTTGATGAAGTTGTTTAAACTCCTTTGATATTTCATCCCATGCTTGACTCATTTCTAGAGGCAAGTTCTCATCCCAACCTATTTTAACCCTTAAACGGTCCAAACATATATATACGTTAGTACTGCTACTGCCCCAAACGTATACAGTGGACCCTCGGTTAACAAATACCCCGGAAATCGTGCAATTATGTAAGTATAATTTTGTAAGTTCTTGTGGAAGTGTATTTTTGGGGGTCTGAAATAGACTAACCTACGTTTTTACGAAACTCGGGGGTCCACTGTATTTACGTTTTATTTTTCCTGCCTCCAAATTTGGCATGATTGGCCTGAGATGCCTGGTCAGCATAGAATGGGTCTTAACACTCGGTGTGCGCCATATTAAAAAAATCTGGGACCACGTAGTACCTTGTGGGAGCACCAGTTAAATTGAGCGCCAGCTAGAGCAAACACTGCAGCAAACACCAAGGATTCACTGATGTCATGTCATATTAACACTCCCCTTTGAAGTGGAAAGGGATGTCGGCAGGCTGGTAGGCCAGCTGGCTGCCTGCCTGCCTGGCCACCTGGCTGGCAAGCAGCTGGTTGGCCACCTGGCTGGCCAGCAACTGGCTGGTCAGCTGGGTACCTGATTGGCTGTCTATCTCTGTCTGTATCTATCCGTCTCTGTCTCTATCTCACAGGAACACATACGTAAATACAATTATACATAGTGTAAGTTACCTAGGATAACTAAAAAAATCAAGACAAAGTGATATAATGTGCTTGTGATCTGCGTAATACCAGTTGGTTCATGAGTCTACTCTCTGAGACAAGCAGACAGAAAGGAGACGACACACAGGCAGACAGAAAGACAGACAGACAGGTTTGCGTGACAAATAAAGGGAAGCAGTGTAAGCTCGTCAAATGTCATCACTAATTACTGGACTGATAAGAAGAGATAAGACTACCCCTCACCCCTCGTCAAATGTCACCAGTCATCATTAGTGGAGATCAGATGAGATAAGGCAGGGACACATATCTTACATAATGACTTCAAGGGAACATTATTATTATTATTATCATCATTATGCACTATCATTATTATTATTATTATTATCATTATTATTCACTATCATTATTATTATTATTATTATTTTTATGCACTATCATTATTATTATTATTTGAGTACAATTTCAGTACCTAATATTACAGTCAGAACAAAGATTAGCTATGAAATCACAAGAACTACTATAAATTGTAATTATCAGAACATAAAAATTATATAAAAATCATAAAAAAAAGAGAAAGGTATATCGGCAACAATTCTGCAAGCGGCAGGACTCCTGTTGTTGTCAGGTGAGCATCCAGTCCCAACTTCTCCGCCTCATATCTCGGTAAGTACTGACCCTAAATTTTTTTTTTTATCATATAACACTTAAAAAAATGTGCTCTTTATTTCTATAAATAATTTTTTTTTTTTTTTTTTCAAATATTCTGGGCATTGGGCGTGCGAACGTATATATACGTTTGGACCGTTTAATGGTTAAGCTTCCAAGCATCTTGTACAAGCATTTTACCTTTTATGGTAATTGGTGAGACGAGTCCTAGAGGATCAAAGCATTGTGATACCTCTGACAGTAAACTACGTTTAGTGAGTGTACTGCAAGTTTTATTGTTTATTTTTTTGAGACTCAAAGTGTCTTCCTGTGTGTTCCAATTAAGTCCAAGCATGTTGTTGCATTCAGGAATTTCAGCTTCAGGGAAGTTTTCTTTGATAAGTTCCCTTAATTGGTTTGAATTAGTATTCCACATCCTTAGAGGCATATTTGCTTCTTCCATCTCCTTGTTAGCTTCTCTGTATAAGGATTTCAAATCATCCTCTTTATTCACAGTACTTTGAAGATTATCCACATAGAAACTTTTCTTTAAGATTTCTTTGAAGGGACTTTCAGATTTCTTCAAATGTGTATTAAGAGTAGCTTCTAGTAAGAATGGAGAGGATGTTGCACCAAATAATACTGACTTGAAACGATAAGTTTTCACAGGACTTTGAGGATCATGTGGATTTTCTGGCCACAAGAATCGAGTATAATCTCTATCTATTTCTTGTAGTCCTACTCTTAAGAAAGCTTTGGAAATATCAGCCATGTAGGCATATGGATTTGTGCGAAATTTCATAAGCACGTCTCCAAGCTTCTCAGTTAGTGAGGGTCCGGTCAACAGACAGTCATTAAGGCTTGCTACGTCTTTATTTGCACGTGCGCTGCAATTGTATACAACACATAGTGGAGTGGTTTCAGAATCTTTTCTGACTCCATGGTGTGGGAGATAATGAGCATCTGTCTTCAACTTATCTTCGACTATTTCCTCACTAAATTTATTGTCTAACTGTTCTTGCATGATATTATCATAGACAGTCAGTAGCTCTGGATTCTTCCTGAGCTCATGTATTTGTGCTTTCATTTGTCCGAAAGCCATGCGATAATTGCTAGGCAGATGTGGTGGATTTAGTTTCCATGGTAACCTAACCCAATACTGTCCATCTTCATATTTGACAGTGTCCAAATATTGGTTATAAGTCTCAGACTCCTGTGGGCTTGGTTTATTTACATCAATACCTATCACATCTAAATCCCACAACTTATCAACTGGTTCATTCATTTCTTCTAGTGATGATAATTTTTGCTGTGGTACATGATCAGTAGTTATTCTTGTAACTAGTACATTTTCCACTGAATCAATATCAGCTTCTTTCCCGCTTTGAGAGGGAATTGGACCACATATCATATGGCCTCCAGCTGTTTTCAGCAAGTAAACATCATGTTTACTTACTATATTTTCCACAAAACAGTGATAATAATCACTTCCAATGATTAAATCAATTGGACTAATTGTGTCCGTCTATATGTCAGGACAGGCTAACTTGACCTTGGCCACCTTCAGTGCCGCAACTGTTTCTTTCAATCCCCGGATCTGCACTGACTTAGGCAAATCATCGACTACCACAGCTTATACTGTTTTTTTCCTGTTTCCTAGACCAACAGTGAATCTGGCTTTGTCATATTTCTGTTTACCAGAACTTTGGAAAAAAAAAGCTGTATCTAACTGTATTTTGGCATGGGGTTGTTTATTCAGCTTTTGCAACACTGTTCTTCTTATGAAAGACCTTTGTGAGCCTTGATCAAATAGTGTTAGCACATTGGTTTTGTGTAATTTATTGGATATATAGGATATATATTGGATATATAGATAATATAGGATATATATTGGATATATAGATAAGATACCAAATAAATGTAAGGTGAAATTTAAGGTGAATTTAGGCCTAAAGACGCAAGGTTCATGTGGTAAACAGTTGCCAACAGTCGCCAAAACCCTACCATGCCGGTCAGCTCGTATTAATAATTTTTAAACCTGCCAGTGTACCTGACCTAAAATTTAGTGATACCATCCACCTAGTGTCATCATTCAGAAATCTTACAGTGTTGCCGTAGCTATTAACCAGTAACAAATCGGTACTTATTGCGATGGAGTGACATATACAGTTTGTGGTAATACACTAAACCTGTAGTTAGCAGCGGTCGCAATATACACAACGAAAATCAAATATTCCTCCAGTAATCTCCATCTTCAGAAGCCACGGCTGCTCCAACACGCAAGTTATACTTTTTGTATCAAACTGAACACATATTACTGTTAATTATTCTTCCAGTAGTCCTTTTCATGTGCTAGTCCAAAATCACCGACTGGATACGTCCAAAATAATGTGATCCACTAATCCGGATTCGTCAAGAACAAGTGAACCAACGAGCACCACGGCTGCTCCATCACGCAAGCTATATTTTTTGTATCAAACTGAACACATATTACTCTGTTAAATACTCTCCCAGTAGTCTTTTTCATGTGCTAGTCCAAAATCACCGACTGGATACGCCCAAATAAGTGATCCACTAATCCGGATTCGCCGGATTCGTCAAGAACAAGTGAACGAACGGCCGGATTCAAACGGATTCGTTGAAAACAAGGTCTCCTCTGACCGGATTCATAGGATGACAGGGTTTACACGCCCTTATTAAACACCCAAACAGAACTACAACAAATAGATACAATACAAATAGACTGATCTACCTTAAGGTGGTTATTAGTTAAAATATACAGTGAGTATAAACCGGATTCGTCCAAGAAATAAGTGAACAAAGGACCGGATTCAAAGGGATTCGTTGGAAACCTAAAAAACAACTAAATACTTCGAGAAATTATAGACTAGCTAGCTAGGAGAGTGGTCAAGTGTTGTAAGATGACCACCATAATGAAGATCTGTGTAGTCTGTAGAAAGGGTAAGGGACGAAAACAGGCCTGGATTGCTTGCAATCTCTGTGGTCAATGGTCCCATCGTATATGCAGGGATTTTCAACCAGTGACCACCCTTGACATAAACTCAGAGAGATGTTTTTGGGTCTGCCCAAACGAGATACACCTGTATGAGGGAATTGCATCTATATTAAAAGGCAAGAACACCAATAAAAGATCCTTCTTAAAAGACATGTCAACATGGTATGACAGCTGGGAAAATAAAATGGGTGGTTTGGAAGGGGCTGTCTTAAACGACAGCGCTCCTGAGGGTGCTAGTGTTGTCCTGG
>WNWK01053160.1:0-11957 GCA_009830355.1 Cherax destructor
TGGTTTAACCCACCGCAAGCTACCTTGTGTTCAAAAATTTTTCCACTCCCGTGAACCGTGTAATATCATTTTTACGTCATGTTAGATAATAATGTGCCGAAATTCTTCAATCGTGCAATACCCGTAACGTGTAACATAATCTCGTGCTAAATGACGGTCTACTGTATATATGAGTTATGCAAATTAAAATAAAGTTATCAAGTTGGAGTTTCATTTTTATTTTTCTAATACAGTGGACCCTTGAAAATTGTCTCCCTTGAAGATCAACAAATTTGAAAATCATCCACTTTTTTTCGGCAAAATATTGACTTGTAATTTGTCCTTTGGCTTAAAAATTGTCGGTCATCTGAAACGCGTCTGTGGTCTCCCAGCCGCCTGGGCACATAAACACCACATTGAGCATCAGTGTGCCATTGTTTACCAGCGAGTGACTGCCACCCACGCATTCATACCATACATTTTGTCATTATTCCATTCGTTTTATTGCTTGCAACTGCTAAACAAGCTAAACTTCCCCCACACAAATCAGCCGGGGTACTTCCCCACACCAAGCTCAAGCAAATGTCTTATTTTAGGTTAAATGTTTTATTAGGTTAATATAGACATTTTCATTACTCCATCCATGATATTTTCAAAATTATGTAAGAAACATATTACATATCATATAGCATATAAACATTGATACAATGTTTATATGCTATCGAGTGGTGATTTGTGTGGAGAGTAAACATTACGTTTTCTCTGATGCAGCGTTAGAGAAAACTGTAAATCTGCGTCTGGTGCAGTAACCGCCCATCATACGCGTTTGTTTACAATTCTCGGCATGAATTATTCATTACTTCTCCCTTTGTTTATGATGGCATCTAAAGGTAGTTGTTAGAAACGATTAAACTCAGTGAACATGGTAATAATATGGCTGTGTAGTTGTTACGGCCCCTTATCTAACAATGGTTGTTAGGTAGTTACCTTACCGGCCGGCAGTCAAGGGGTTACGTCATCAGACCTGATGTTTGACTGCCGGGCCGGCTTGACTGACAGTGTCCACCAGACTCTAGTAGAGAGTGTCCACCTGACTCTCCTAGAGGGTGTCAACTATACTCTCACACTGGAGAGCGTTAACCGGACTCTCCACATACACTATTGTAGAGTGTCCTTCCGACTCTCCCTACACCATTGGAGAGTGATCACCGGACTCTCTTCCCTACACCTTGGAGAGTGTACAGACTCTTCCTTACACCTTGGAGAGTGTACACCAGACTCTTCAACTGGAGAGTGTCCTAGACTCTCCCAGAACTCCAACTGGAGAGTGTAAACTCTCCCAGATACTCAACTGGAGTGTTCGACAGATAGACCTTGAGAGTGACTTCATGCTGGTGACGGCCTTAGACTCCAACTACTGGCTTATTCATCAGACTGTACCTGAGACAGTGTACCGAGACTGTTTTGTACCTGAGACTGTGTACCCGGAGTTGAGACTGTACCTGAAAGTGTCACTGAGTTGTGTCACTGGTGTTGTAGTGTCACTGGTGTGTGTTCATTGATTTAGTGACAACTGGTGGCACGACACAAGTGGAATAGTCGTGTGATTTGGTGTTGGTGTCGGATGACGCGGTGTTAAGGTTTTTAGAGACTGAGTCATGACACGGGGCGTGCCATGTGGCACAGAGTGTGTCGTGTGACACGGAGAGAAGGCATGTTGTGTAACACAGAGACAAGGGTGTCTGATGACACGGAAGAGAATGCGTGTCATAACTAGAGGTGTGGTGGTGTCCTGTGTGACACGACGATGGCAGCGACGTTTGACACTGCACTGAATTTTATGATGGTTTTTACTTGTGATTTTTTACTACGTTATAAATGTGTATAAAGAGATTATATATGTTTTTACACAGATTATATAGATTTATGATTTTATTCAGAGTACTATATGTTTTTATATTAATATAATATAATAAATATTAAAAATATGATAGTTTGCTCAGTATCCCAAACAGTCGTTAATTACAAATGCTTCTTTATTTGTAATATGGGGGCCTGTCCGGGAGCATATTGTTTGTCCGGGAAATGACTGTTTGGGATAAATCTTATATTACGTAGTACCTGAATCTTTGTGTGTCGGTCATTTTGTGGTGGGGGTGTTACGGCCCCTTATCTAACAATGGTTGTTAGGTAGTTACCTTACCGGCCGGCAGTCAAGGGGTTACGTCATCAGACCTGATGTTTGAAGCCCCGGGTGGGGGCTACATACGTGTTCCTACGTCTACAGGCTACCTACATTAAATTCCTACAAAAAAATACTACACACCTCTCTCCCTACATTAAGACTAACAAATATTTTAAAGTAATTAATGAATGTACTGTGGCAGTAAAAGACAAAGATGGGAAGTAAACCTGGAAAAGGACTTGGTACTTGAAGTCTATGGAAGGGAATTCCTATTCCAAACAATAGTACACTCTTAAATCCTCTACCCTCCTGTCTTCCATACATCAACAACTCTTCAATAAAGGTAAGTGTCAAGTTATTACTGTTTTATACTTCATGTCTCATTGTTTTCTGTGTAGATAAATGTACATTTTATGTAAAAAAATAAATATTTTTTAAATACTTTTGGATGTCTGGAACGGATTAGTTTGATTTACATTATTTCTTATGGGGAAAATGGTTTTGAAAATCATCCATTTTGAAAATAGGCGGACTCTCAGGAACAGATTAATCACGATTTTCAAGGGTCCACTGTATACATATTTAATTCACCATTTGGCATCATTACAAAGTGGGCAGAGCTGCAGCAGAGTCAGAAGAAGCAGTGTGTCAGTAATTCATGATTCCCATGACGCTTCACCCTACTATAAAATATTGTAAAATTATACTACAGTGGTCCCTCGACTAACAAAATTAATCCGTTCCAGGAGGTAGTTCTTAACACGAAAAATTTGTAATTCGAAACCTTATTTCCCATAAGAAATAATGTAAATACAATTAATCTGTTCCACCCAAAAATATTCACAAAAAATATTAAAACTATAAATACTACTACTAATAGTAAATAATAAAAAACAGATTAATAAATAACATTTACTTACCTTTATTGAAGAGAGTTGCAGGCATCTGGAAGATAGGGAGGACAACAGGGGGAGGGTGTTAGTGGTTGGAAGGGGAATCCCCCTCCAAAATGACTTCAGGTAACAAGTCCTTATCTGGGGTTACTTCTCTTCTTTTTCTTTTAATGCCACTAGGACCAGCTTGAGAGTCACTGGATCCCTACCTCGAGAAATAACTGTCCACAGTCCTCTGTTTCTGGCGTCTGTTTAATATTTTCCTGAAGTGCAACATGCCTCTGTCACTGAACTGGTTGCACAGATGGCTCATTTCAGCTTGCTCAGGGTGGTGTTTTTCAACAAATGTCTGCAACTTGTACCACTTTGTACACATGTCCTTAAGCACTGAAGAAGGCACCTCCTTCACTCTCTCTTCCTCCTCCTGTGAAGCAATAACCTCAGCTCTGGTCAGATGCTGTTCCACTTCCAGCTCTTGCTGCTCTTCAGTTGTTAGCTCTACCCTGTGCTCCTCCACCAACTCTTCCACATCCTCACCACTCACCTTCAACCCCAGGCTGTTCCCCAATATCTTCCACAACAAGCACAGGGTTGTCAGGGTCAGGGTCAGCCTCAAATCCTTCAAAATCCCTCTTTTCAAAGCATTCCGGCCACAGTGGTCTCCAAACAGAGTTCAAAGTCACTCCCTCCCAAGCCTTACCTATAAGGCCTATGCAATGCACGATATTGAAGTGATCTTTCCAGAACTCTCTTAGGGTCAATGCAGTGTCTGAGGTCACATCAAAGCACTTCTGAAACACTGCTTTGGTGTACAGTTTCTTGAAGTTTGCAATGACCTGCTGGTCCATGGGCTGGATGAGAGGAGTGGTGTTAGGAGGCAAGAACTTCACTCTGATGAAATTGAAGATGTCAGAGAAACACTCTTCCAAGTTGTGAGGATGAGCAGGAGCATTGTCCAATACCAGGAGGCACTTAATAATAATAATAATATAATATCTTTATTTACTACAAGTACATGTACATGGTATACAGGCCTAGCTGACATCAATGACATATTACTATATAGAAAGTCCCTTGTTTTGCTGAGCATTTCGGGCAGATTAGGTCAGTGTCCCAGGATGCGACTCACACCAGTCGACTAACACCCAGGTACCCATTTTACTGATGGGGAACATAGACAACAGGTGTAAAGAAACACGCCCAATGTTTCTGCCCTTGCTGGGAATCGAACCCAGGCCCTCGCCGGGTTAAGCGAGAGCTTTAGCCACCAAGCCACCAGAGCAATTTCTTTTCCAGGAGGTATTTCTTCACATTAGGGCCAAACACTCCAGTCAACCATTCCACGAAAAAGTCCTTAGTGACCCATGCATTAGTGTTAGCCTTCCAATGCACACACAAATTATTCCTGTTAACATTGTGTTTCTTGAAGGCTCTGGGATTTTCTGTGTGATACACCAGTAAAGGCTTCACTTTAAAATCGCCACTGGCATTGGCACACATCATAAGAGTTACCTGTCTTTCATAGGCTTGTGTCCTGGCAGTGCCTTTTCCTCCTGAGTAATGAAGGTCCTGTTGGGCATTTTCTTCCAAAACAGGCTTGTTTCATCACAATTAAACACTTGTTGGGGGAGGAATTCTTCAGTGTCTACAAACCCCTGAAATTCCTGCACAAACTTTTCAGCTGCACGTTTGTCTGAGCTGGCTGCCTCACCATGTCTCACAACACTGTGTATGCCACTACATTTCTTAAACCTTTCAAACCAGCCTCTGCTGGCTTTAAAATCACTCTCCTCACCACTGGTTCCAGGCATTGACTTGACAAGATCTGCGTGCAACTTCCTTGCCTTTTCACAAATTATTGCCGTGGAAATACTATCACCTGCTATCTGTTTATTGTTTATCCACACCATCAACAACTTCTCAACCTCACCCACTGTTTTTGATCTATTTTTCGTTAACATATCAACCCTTTTGCAACATTAGCTTCCTTGATCTCATTTCTCTTTGCCAGGATAGTGGCAATAGTAGATGCGTTTTTCTTGTACATCCTGGCAAGCTCACTCAGACGTATGTCACTCTCATATTTTTCTACAATCTCTTTCTTCAGTTCGATGGTGTTCCTCACTCTCTTTACCACAGGGGTGCCACTAGGAAGCTTCTTTGGACCCATGGTGACTTATTTCAGAGTGACAATCACTGAACCAGCAATAAACTCAACAAAAGTATTGTGAATGTTTGAAAGAGCGTGCAGGGTAATGTTCTCTCAATTGTAAACAACGCTTGACTGGTGTCCTGTTCGCCTCACTGCGCTTGCGCAGGGCAGGCGGACAGGTCTGGTATGGTTTGCTACACGAGTAAATGTTCGCTACACGAGAAAAATATTTTGCGAAAAAAAATTTCGTTACACGATTTTTTCGTTATGTGGAACTTTCGTTAGTCAAGATTCCACTGTATTGCTATCAATAAATGTTATCTACCTATTATATTTATTCCAGAATAATATTAGGTACAGTATAACATAAATAACATAGAAGTATGATAAAGATGCCCAAATTAACCCTTTGGGGGTCGACAGGCCTTCTCAGGAAAGTGTTCCTGGGGTCGAAATTTTTTTGGAAAAAAAAAAATTAATTTTTTCTTATGAAATGATAGAGAATCTTTTTCCGATCATAACGCTAAAAAAATTATGAAATTTGATCGAAAACTAATGGAATTATTCTTTCGCGAAGTTAGCGGTACCATGACACTTACGCATCAGGGATTTTGCCCACTTTGAGCCCTATTTTCGACAAATTCCAATGTTTCAGTCTCCTAAAATTATAGCTATTACGCTAGAACTCCATTTCTTCTATCGATTGAGTACAAGAAACCGCCTATTTACCAATTTCATCTACCCAAAATAGTGGTCAGAAAATGGCAATTTTCCAATTTCACACAAATTTCAAACGATGCCAATTTCAAAATAGGGTCCAGAGTAAACAAGGCAGACATTCCTGGCACTAAAATAACATGTTCTTTGTTCATTAGTCACATCTCAGGCCCCTGTTCCATTACTTTTGCTTTTCATTTTGAATTTTTATTCTCACAAAAAATAGAAGATTTACTGTTATGTATACAACTGCATCATTGTAAAAATGGTATAAATAATATCAGAGCACTTGTGCATGAATATAAGACTCGCCAGTTGATGTGTATTGGAGGCATGGTGTGATTTGTTTACTCTTGAACATCGTCAAAAATCGAACATTTTCGCTACTTTGAGCTCAATTTCAAGGTACTTGTCATTGACACACCAATCAAAATCATCTCTATTTCTGTAATATATCTTCCATTCTATCAAATGAGACCACGAAAACGAGAATACATCAATAAAAACCATACGAAAATCGACTGCAAATTCGCTGTTTTAATCAAAAAAACGGTCAGAGTTTTTTTCTCTCATTATGCAGTGTGTACTGCAGGATTTTTTTTATACTGCGCACACTGACCACACAGACCCATTCTTTCATATGTATGCCTACCAGACGTTTTCTGCTTAAATTGAAGCCGCTAGAATTTGGGCGTACTAGTACGGCACCAACCCCTGCTCGTAAAACGTACTAGTACGGCACCGACCCCCAAAGGGTTAATAAAAACTGATATTATATAGAGAGGTATTGAAGCATGTGTGAGCGTATTTGATAGGAGTGAATGGAGGCATATGGTTTTTAATACTTGACGTGCTGTTGGAGTGTGAGCAAAGTAACATTTATGAAGGGATTCAGGGAAACCGGCAGGCCGGACTTGAGTTCTGGAGATGGGAAGTACAGTGCCGGCACTCTGAAGGAGGGGTGTTAATGTTGCAGTTTTATAACTGTAGTGTAAAGCACCCTTCTGGCAAGACAGTGATGGAGTGAATGATGATGAAAGTTTTTCTTTTTCGGGCCACCCTGCCTTGGTGGGAATCGGCCGATGTGTTAATAAAAAAAAATAAAAAAAATTGAAGGTTGGAGGGTGGAGAAGGATAAAAAAAAAAGTGACCAAGAAAACGTTACGCACCTAAAGGGTAACTATAGAAGATCACTCTTATCCTATGCAAAGACTGAAAGAAAGTGCAATTTTCTGGAAAAAAAAATTCCCAAGTACAGTGGACCCCCGAGTTACGATCACCCCGGAAATCGTACAATTACAGTCATACCCTGTGTTACGATGCTGTCATCTTACGTTATTTTCGAGTACCGATATTTATAACGTAAAAAAATTGATTGCGATTAACGATGTTTACCGTGTAGACATTCGTACCGGACGTGTCCGCTGGCGCCCAGCTGAGAGCGCACTCCAGGGAGCGTCAGTGTGCTATTGTTTACAAGTGAGAGCGACCACCCACCCACACCCACGCATTCATACCAGTATATTGTCATTATTCCACTGTTTTTAGTGCTTGCAACTGCTAAATAAGCCACCATGGGCCCCAAGAAAGCTCCTAGTGCCAAGCCTGTGGTAAAGAATGTGCAGGAGTGAAGCATTCATGCAGGAGTGTAGCATTTATGCAGGGAGTGTAGCATTCATGCAGGGAGTGTAGCATTTATGCAGGGAGTGTAGCATTTATGCAGGGAGTGTAGCATTTATGCAGGGAGTGTAGCATTTATGCAGGGAGTGTAGCATTTATGCAGGGAGTGTAGCATTTATGCAGGGAGTGTAGCATTTATGCAGGGAGTGTAGCATTTATGCAGGGAGTGTAGCATTTATGCAGGGAGTGTAGCATTTATGCAGGGAGTGTAGCATTTATGCAGGAGTGTAGCATTTATGCAGGAGTGTAGCATTTATGCAGGGAGTGTAGCATTTATGCAGGAGTGTAGCATTTATGCAGGGAGTGTAGCATTTATGCAGGAGTGTAGCAAAGATGCAGAGAGTGTAGCAGGGATGCAGGGAGTGTAGCAGGGATGCAGGGAGTGTAGCAGGGATGCAGGGAGTGTAGCAGGCATGCAGGGAGTGTAGCAGGGATGCAGTGAGTGTAGCAGGGATGCAGTGAGTGTAGCAGGGATGCAGGGAGTGTAGCAGGGATGCAGGGAGTGTGCAGGGATGCAGGGAGTGTAGCGGGATGCAGGGAGTGTAGCAGGGATGCAGGGAGTGTAGCAGGGATGCAGGGAGTGTAGCAGGGATGCAGGGAGTGTAGCAGGGATGCAGGGAGTGTAGCAGGGATGCAGGGAGTGTAGCAGGGATGCAGGGAGTGTAGCAGGGATGCAGGGAGTGTAGCAGGGATGCAGGGAGTGTAGCAGGGATGCAGGGAGTGTAGCAGGGATGCAGGGAGTGAGCAGGGATGCAGGGAGGTGTAGCAGGGATGCAGGGAGTGTAGCAGGGATGCAGGGAGTGTAGCAGGGATGCAGGGAGTGCAGGGATGCAGGGAGTGTAGCAGGGATGCAGGGAGTGTAGCAGGGATGCAGGGAGTGTAGCAGGGATGCAGGGAGTGTAGCAGGGATGCAGGGAGTGTAGCAGGGATGCAGGGAGTGTAGCAGGGATGCAGGGAGTGTAGCAGGGATGCAGGGAGTGTAGCAGGGATGCAGGGAGTGTAGCAGGGATGCAGGGAGTGTAGCAAGGATGCAGGGAGTGTAGCAGGGATGCAGGGAGTGTAGCAGGATGCAGGGAGTGTCAGAGGGATGCAGGGAGTGTAGCAAGGATGCAGGGAGTGTAGCAAGGATGCAGGGAGTGTAGCAAGGATGCAGGGAGTGTAGTAGGCATGCAGGGAGTGTAGTAGGCATGCAGGGAGTGTAGCATTCATGCAGGGAGTGTAGCATTCATGCAGGGAGTGTAGCATTCAAAGAAAAAGACCAGTAACCCCAGAAAAGAACTTGGTACCTGCAGTGTTAATGGAAGGGGATTCCCCTTCCAAACACTAGTACTACTCCACCTTCTCCCTCCTCCGTCCTACACACATCAACAACTCTTCAATAAATGTAAGTGACATGTTATTGTACAATATTTACATGTGTATTTAGGTATTATTCATTAAATTGTGTAATATTTAATGTCAAAAAGTTCTAAAAAATATTTTATTTAACTACTTTTGGAAGTCTTGGACGGATTAAATTTATTTCCATTATTTCTTATGGGGAAAATTGATTCGTGTAACGATTGTTTCGCCTTAAAATATGCCCTCTCTGACGGATTAATATCGTACGTCGAGGTACCACTGTATATAAGTATAATATTGTAAGTGTTTTTGTAAGTGTATTTTTGCGGGTCTGAAATGGACTAACCTACTTGACATTATTTCTTAAGGGAGTAAATTCGTTCGGTAATGGCACTTGAGCAGGCTTCTGGAATGAATTTTGTTCGTTACTCGGGGGTCCACTGTAATCAGCTATGCATACGTTTCCTGGAATATCTCGAAAGTAAACCATTGACCTATTTCATGTTGTATCATCGTTAATAATAAATAGATTGAAAGGAATTTCCCAGCAAACATTAAACTGAATGTTTTAATTTTGGGTGGTGACACTTTTGAAGTGTCAGTAAGGAGTGATTCCTCGATTAGCGACTAATTCGATTACCGACGGGGTCTTAGGCCCCTATCTCCGTCGTTAAGTGAGGAGAGGCTGTAATGTATATTTGAGCTGGTTTCCTCTATACTGTTTATTTCAGTATACATACAGTACACTACTGTAAAAACATTTAGAAACATACCAGAAATGTTATAAATGGTGCATAGGTGACATTAAAATAATATCAAAGATGGTTGACACAAACCCACTACCATTATAATATGCTCCTCACTTAGTGACGAATTCATTTAACGATGTGGTCTTTAGGAAGGGAACTCCATCATTAAGTGAGGAGAGGCTGTATAGCTTTATGTACAGTAAGCAAAGTCAGGGTATTTTTCCAGAATGGTTTGTAATATACCACTGTGGATAAAATACGTACTTTGATATATCTTTAACATTTTTTAGTGAGTTGTTTCTGAATTCATTAATTTGATCGCATTCTAGTAGATAATGACACAAGGTGTGACAGTAGTCCATCTGGCAAAGATTACATTTCGTTTGGTCTACATCTAGTGGTGGTGATTTAACCTCCCAAAGATACTTGTAACCCAGCTGGAGCCGGGCGGTAGTGACATCCAAGAGTCTGCTTATTTTGTTGGATGCACCATAGACATGTCTCTCCTCCTGCATGATAGAATGATGATAGATGGACTGACTGGTATCAGTCTCCCTCAGTCTTAAGTCAATAAAGTTAATTTGAAGTTCTTTTTGTATTATTGTTCTCAAAGTGCTGACTGATAAGCCAAGATTGTAATCTACTCTCTCTTTGAAAGGATATAACTTAGCCAATTCATCGGTTCTATCATGAATGAGAGAAGGAATCCACAGAAGGTGCACTCTGACTTCACTGTCCACAATCCTAGCATACCTTTGTCTGGCTTCTGATGCTCACATGCCACAATTTATACTTAGTGAGTTAGGAGCATTTATAGATGATAGAGAATCAGTCACATTGGTGATAATTTGAATACCATTTAATGACTACTGACCGCAGTCATTATCTCTTCCAGCTGTGTTGTGACCACTAACACAGCAATATCACCTCTAATACCACTGCTTGACCACCAACCACTGGAACATTACATCCAGTCCCACTGCTTGACCACCAACCACTGGAACATCCATCCAGTCCCATTGCTTGATCAACAACCACTGGAACATCATAACTCACTGATGATGGTAAGAGTAATTTATTTGTGCTCATTTAGTTGTTCTTAGCAGATATATCTCTAGGGTTGAACTTCAGTGTCTGTACTGCCCTGCCTGCTCTGGCCTGCCCTGCCCTGCCTGCTCTTTCCTGTCCTGCCCTGCCTGCTCTTTGTTGTTCTGCCCTGCCTGCTCTGATCTGCCCTGCCCTGTCTGCTCTGGCCTGTTCTGCCCTGTCTGCTCTGGCCTGTCCTGCCCTGCCTACTCTACCTCCTCTAGCTTGTCCTACCTCCTCTTCCTGCTCTAGCCTGTCCTGCCTCCTCTACCTGCTCTAGCCTGTCCTGCCTCCTCTACCTGCTCTAGCTTGTCTTGCCTCCTCCTCCTGCTCTAGCCTGTCCTGCCTCCTCTACCTGCTCTAGCCTGTCCTGCCTCCTCTGCCTGCTCTAGCCTGTCCTGCCTCCTCTACCTGCTCTGGCCTGTCCTGTATCCTCTACCTATTCTGGCCTATCCTGCCTCCTCTACCTGCTCTAGCCTGTCCTGCCTCTGCCTGCTCTAGCCTGACCTGCCTGTCATGCCTCCTATGCCTGCTCTAGCCTGTCCTGGCTCATCTACCTTCTCCTTCCTGTTCTGCCTGTCCTGCCTGCTCTAGCCTGTCCTGCCTCCTCTACATGCTCCAGCCTGTCCTGCCTTGCCTGCTCTAGCCTGATCCTGCATTTGCCTGCTCTAGCCTGTCCTGCCTCCTCTTCCTGCTATGGCCTGTCCTGCCTCCTCTACCTGCTCTAGCGTGTCCTGCCTCCTCTGCCTGCCTATAGCCTGTCCTGCCTCCTCTGCCTGCTCTAGTCTGTCCTCGTCCTCTGCCTGCTCTAGCCTGTTCTGCTTCCTCTGCCTGCTCTGGCCCGTCCTGCCTCTTCTAACTGATCTAGCCTGTCCTGCCTCCTCTGGCTGCTCTAGCATGTCCTGCCTTGTCTACCTGCTCCTGCCTGTTCTGCCTCTCTCTTTCTCTAGCCTCCTGCCTACTCTAGCCTGTTCTGCCTCCTCTACCTGCTTTAGTCTCTAGTGCCTGCTCTGCCTGCTTTAGCCTGCCCTACCTCCTCTGCCTATTATAGCCTGTCCTGCCTCCTCTACCTGCTCTAGCCTCCCTGCCTACTCTAGCCTGTTCTGCCTCCTACTTGCTCTAGCCTGTCCTGCCTCCTCTGCCTGCTCTAGCCTGTCCTACCTCCTCTACCTGCT